>CM008230.1:14631111-14654005 GCA_002278615.1 Pogonus chalceus | reverse complement strand
AAAAAAAAAAATTATTTATTGATTTTTACAAACTTTTTGATTTTATTTTAAGTGTAAGTAAGATTTGCGTCACCAAATTGTTTTTGTTTAATCCAAAAATAATGTGTCTGTGTATAATTTAACATAAAATGAAGAAATAAACACAGACAGATAATAAAACTGCTGTATTTCTTATTACTTGATCTTGTCAAACTTGGACTTTACAATTTAGATTTTATTTTAGAATTACGTACAATTATTATACTTATAGTTTCCTAATCCAATATGTGTAGGTATAAGAGGTAAATATATTTTTTTAATTAATTGGTTTTCTATATCCTTAAAATATCCGATAAATCCTCAAAAACTACGTGAGACCGCTGCGTAACTTGTATGTATCCAAATTATTTGATTTCAATTTTATTTTTTAAATTATTAAGAAACTAAGATATATCTAAACTTAAGTATATTTCAAACATATAAATAATAGAGTTGGACATAGAATATCACTGTATTTACTCAAGTAGTGAATAAAGAGGGATATTCTAGTCCAGATATAATATTTATTTTGTAAGATGAAAATGTGTCCGCTCCAGTGAAACATTCTCTAACGATTGTGTCGAATCATCCAGATATAGCCACTGGTCAGTCACAATGAAAGAGCGACACAGTGGACAACTTCTGCGTGGTACAATGACAATGACCTCTCGTGGAGGAACGCGCAATGATGCGGAACGGAACGAACTTTGTTGCACAGGAAACGGGACGAAAGACGAAATGTTGAAGCTGAGGGATTGAGAGATACAAAAATACAACGAACACCGAAGGAGGATGACAACACGACAATGATATTATTGACGTGAGGTCTATACTAGCGGCGGTGTCCATGGTGACAGACTTGGGGTGCGAGCCAAGACCCAAGATACTACAACTTATGAAACTTTCTTAACACAATATCTAGCAGCAAGGAAAATATGATTTTGTTTCCTTTATAAACCATATTTTATTTTTACAGGATTCAATTGCTTTTATTATCAAGTTTTTCTACATTGCGAACCTTTCCGCTTAAAATGAACAAATACGTTTATCTTTTGATTTCATTTATAAAAGATTTTATATTTTATATATTTAAATTTATTTTAAAGAATAAAATCTATCTTTTTTACTGAAAACATTTTCTCTAATACTATTACGCAGTTTTCTATCATAAACTGGTTACATTCTATGCAATTGTGAAGTATTATTAATGCACTAGTGTTTAATAAGGTAAAATGAAGTTTATTTTACCTTATAACGCATAACCTCAAAGTAGCATCATTTAGTAGCTATTTTTTAGTTATTAAAATACATATCTGTCAAACTTTATTCAATTTTTTTGGTTATATTTTTTTTAGAAATTGAACTAAATTTATAATAGAAGAAAAACTATAGTCTTTAACATGTTTGGAATGGATATTCTAAATTCTGTATCAGGATAGATAAAAATCGTAAATTTAAAAGACAAAATTAAAAAAATCGATTTTTTTAAAATTTAAATTAGAATTTTTTAATCATTTTTTATATGCGTAAGAACAGGTATTTTGAATTAAATTTATAAATATTATGAATACTCCAAAGTTATTATTCAAAAATATATAAGAGTTTGATTGTATAAGATGAATTAGGACCAAATAAGGATATAATATTGAAAATTATAAAATCACTTTTATGCGCCACTTCGTCTTCAGCTTGTGTTGAGCGAGTTTTTTCATCATTTGGACTTGTGCATTTAAAATTGAGAAACCGATTAGGAACTGAAAAGGCTGGAAAAGTGGTCTTTTTATTGAAGCATTTTAATTATAATGTACCACTAAATGAATAAACGTTTTTCCTTTATTTTTGTTATTTAAATTGTTCTATTTTGATATTAAAATATTTATGATTTATTAAAATATGTTTTTATTTTTTTACTATAATTTTTTTTTTTTATTTGATAAATACATATAAAATAATAAAAAATATTAATTTTTTGTTTAAATTTAAATCTCTCAACCCTGTTCTGTATTATGCCTCATTCCAAACTTATTGTAGAATATACTTTTTTCCAACTCTTGTATGAAAAAATTATTGCAATTTTTACAATATAAGCAAAAAATATTTGCATTCAGTAAACTACATACATATAAACTTAAACTCAATAATTAAATATTATGTTTTATGAACGTTAAAATGAGAAATAATTTTTATTGTTATATAAAAAAAAATATTTTCCATGTAAATGGTAATTATATTCTTTATTTTAATCATATATCGTATATGCATAAGTATTTTTTAATTTTAAAATTATTAATTATTACTAGTTTATGTTGTTAATAAACATGTTTATAGTTAATAAAATTTAAGGTTCTTCAACTTTATATGCAAAGATCATAGGTATGCATGATTTAGTGCTAATGAAATTGTGGCGACTATGATGACTATTTGTTATGTTGAAGTAAGGAAGTTCTAATGAGGTTGGATGAGCAAAACTATAATAAAATAATAATAACAAAAAAAGATTTATAATAAAAAACTGGAAATAAAATAATAATGGTGTAAACACGAAAAGAACTGCGACTAGATAAAAGATATTAGTTTCAGCAAGTGATAGAACGAGATGACTGCGAACAAATGAGAGCAAAACAAAATGACAACAGCGACGTAAGGTAAGGTGGCCGTGAAAACATCACAAACAGCAGAACACCAAGCAAAAGATACGAGTTCGGCCAACGTTCGGCCTTGAAACAGCCTTGTGCGGGTTACTCGCGTTCAGTTCAGCATTCACTAACAGACGCCAATGTCTTGCTAAATGAAAATATGCGTCGCGATGCCAGACATTAATTACATATTCTCTTTTACACTTCAAACAGACAGAACGTAATAATTTATGCATTTCTAATTTCTATTTTAGTACGAATAATTTTTATAAAATTGTTTGTTTACAATTTAAGTTCTATGACACTGTAAAAGACTAAAAATATTTTTTTATTTTGAAGGTTATGTTCCTAACTAGTATATTGATAAGTTGTAAAATAATGAAATAAGTACTAAAATCTATTTTTACATGCATAAAAATATTTCTTTACAAAAGCTGCTCACTACAAAGCAAAGCAACAAGTGCTGAGCATGCAATATTTACATACATATATTACACATCCCCTTATAAACTTGGTTTATTTACTTATTCAATTTTTACCTGTAACTACCATCATTTACATTCATGTTTTATGCCACGAACATATCTACATTAAAAATTACTATATATGAACATTGCAAACAACATGTATACATTTTTAAATTATGTTGAAAGCTTTTTACTATTCTCCCATACATTACAATGTAAGCAGCTATTCAACTGAATAGGTTTTAATTAGTATTTAACACAATTTTACTGTCTTTAAATCAATATACAAATATTCATAAATTAACCAAGTAGTCAAGTTGTTAAAAATCAATTCAATTAATAAGGTACACCATTTTTGTGTTGTTTACTATTATTTAAAAACAAAAAATGACTATGTTTCTTGTATCTATAACATATTTTTTTTAACTTAAATTAAATGTCAACCTTTTTAGGTTATGTTACTTATAACTCAAATGTTTTTCAATAACTCAATTTTACATTTATCTAAATAATTAAAATAATAAATACACCAGTTTTTGCGATCGAATTTACTATATTTGTTGTCTTCATTAAAAATCGAATACAAAGACATTATATGGTTATAAAAATATATTTAAAAAATTGTCTGAAATTTCATTGTTGCAACTGTATTTAACTTTTCATTGCTACTTGTTGTGCAGTAATATGATAAGAAATTCTAACTACAAGTTGTCCCAAAAGGGTCGAGATATTTCCGAAGTTTGGAAATCGTTGAAGATGGTCTGTTGGTTTTAATTCTTGAACAAGCTAAATTTAGTAAGGTTTACGATGCAAATCCTTCTTTATAATTCTTTGTAAAGACGATTTTCAAACGTTTAATTCTTGACCCTTTTGGGACATCCTTAGTTTGGCTTTGAAAGAAAATGATATTTGACAAAATTATTGTCTTAAAATAAAAATATTAGAATAAACATTAGGAAAAAAATGTTTATCTATTTTATTTGTTTCTCATTAAAAATGAAAATTTGTTATAGAATCAATCAAATGAGTTATTTTAAGTTTTTTATACAAATTTTATTTAGTATTGATATAACGAGCACCGATTATTACGACCGCATTTTTTGTTTCCAAGCTTAATCATTATAAACGGCTCTAGTTTAAATATGATCTTAGCTTCATTACAATTTATTCAAACTTTAAAAGATTTTACTTATAAATTCTAGATTAAAACACACTCATATTATTTTCGCTACATTATTTAAAAAGTTATATTTTTTGAAGCCTCAGTTTATAATTTAAAATATAATAAATACACTAAAGTATTTTATTTAAAACACACAATTCAAAAAAAATCAAATCAATGAATGTGAAACATATATAAGAAAAACTAAAATATAACCTCATTCACAGGAAAAAACTTAAACGTACGTACATATATAATAAATTTAGGACATTTTCTAAAAGATTAACATAATTTAGTATAACAGAAATATGTTGTATTCATTGCATGTTGTGCACTGCATTAAACGTACACGTACTAACCTTGTAAAGCTTCTTGAATAACTAATAATGCGTAAGAAGAAATAATAAATGTTAAAACAGGTAAATTTGCGTTGACTTGAAACAGGGATGTATTTTTAGTTCTTTATGTTAATGACTATACATCAATTATACTTTTAGAAAATTTAAATAGACAAATAATTAAATATGGATACTAATTATTATAACATCATTTATACCTTGACTTGTATATAAATCACACAAATTGAAGGGGTATACCCGCATTTATAACTAATTCCACTTTATTTTACTGCCTATTTATCTATGTCTATACTCTATACTATATAGATATACTATATACTTTCAAATATGGTAAATGAATCAATTAAAATATCATCTATTTTATTATAAGAATCGGATAAGTATCTTATAAAATTGCTTTTAGCATATTATTACAAATTAAATTATATATTTTAAGATAATGTTCTTCAAATTTTATAACTTAATGTAGTTTTGGGAATAAAGTTTGCAACAATGTATGTTTCTGTTTTTTATTATTTTTAAGAGTACTAAACTAGATATTTAATCCTTCAGGGATTCAATAGAAAATACCCATTATTGCTTTATAAATAGATTTTTTTTAATATGGCTTCCATCTTTAACTGTCTTAATTTTATATTTTAAAAATTAATTTTGCTTTAAATGTTTATATAAATATTAAAGTAACGCTTTTAAAAATTTCGATTTTAATAACTTTAAAGTTACCAATTGGTGGTCCTTTTTAAAATAAACTTTATTATTTGAAGTTGGATGTGATTTCCATTAAATGAAAACTAATTTGGTGTAAATATTTCGAACCATAACTTTGATATTAGTAAACTAATTAGAATTTGGACTAAATAAATATTAATAAACTCTAGATTACATAATCTTGTATATAACAGAACAATATGTTTTAAAAAAAGTTTAAAGTTTAAAGGTTAAATTTCGCCGTTATAAAAATTACGAACCAATTTTAATAATAAATCTAGTAGTCGATTATAAAAGAGTGCTTTAAAAAACAAATTTTTCGTATATTACAAAATTACAACTTTCGTTAGTAACGGTACATAAAATAAAGCAAGTAAATTAATAAACGAAATCATACAACTCATTATTTATAATCACAAGAACAAAATAAGAGTAAAGAAGTAAACGATAAAATGTTCAAGAACGAAACCTTTCACGCTAAAAAATAATAATAATAAATAAGAAAATAAGAAAGAAAGAAAAAAAGGTACATATAACATTGAAAGGCAAAACTGAATGCATGTGAAATCTATAATCATCATTTGGTACTTCACGTGTGTTTCACAACACAGAAAAACTAAGTTGAAGCCGTCCAAGACGTGCCACGAGAATTGAACACGGCGTAAATTAGGCGTAATGGCAGCTAAATGCAAACCGTCAACGTATGAACGTATCGTATCCCGTCCGTCCGTCCGTGGCCGTGACGAAATATGCGTGCGTGCTGCTGCGTGCGAGTGCACATCACATCGCATCTCGTGGGCCCACAGGCTACGGACCATGGACGCCTGAGATTACTCCATGGATGGGTCCATCTTCGAATGTAATCATTCTTATTGATTGATATGCGATGGTCAAGTTGTTTTCTCATGAGGACGTGTCAACATCAATATTGTTACCTTAACTCCAATCTTAAATTCATTTAATAATCTTCATTTAAACCATAGAATCAATCTTTTCTCATTTAATTTGAAACCAATATTGTTGCTACTGGTAAGATAAAACTAAATACAAGATTTATTTTTCTCACAACATTCTCAACTTAAAATAATGAAAGTTAAAGAAAACAAAAGCAGAAACTCTATCTGAAATTTCTAGATTTACTGAACTGCACTACGCAAAATGCAAATTACTTTTAAATATTCTTTATGAACCTTAAAACGAGCGCGTAGCCTTTAAGGGCATATTAGATATTTTAAGGGTGTAGAAAACCAATTAATAAAAAAATTATTTATTTCTTATCCCTAAACAGATTATCATTCGATTAGGAAGCTAGTTGCTGACAAAAGTTTAACTTATTTATAAAATAAAATCAAAAATATAAAGCCAAAGTTTGGTAAAATCAAGTAATAAGAAATATACAGCAGTTTTATCATCTGTCTGTGTTTATATCTTCATTTTAGATTTAATTATACATAGACACATTATTTTTGGATAAAAAAAAATAATTTGGTGACACAAATTTTACTTATACATAAACTAAAATCAAAAAGTTTGGTAAGATCAGAAAATAAGTCTTTTTAAACATAAATCAGTATTAAGCAGCTTAAAACCAAATTTGTTTAGAACATTTTTGTCATTTTTAAAACCAATCTTTTTGGTTGTTTGGTTAGAATTACTTAAAACTACTAAATATTTTTAAAATTTTTTAACAATATGTATGAATACATAATAACTACCATTTTGAATATAAAACAGTTGAATAATAACTTTATAAGAATTAAAACACTAACTCCATACAATATATCAGACCAAATAGTAATCAAAGGAGTTGTAACTCACAAACTTTTGAAGTAAACAAATCAATATTATTTTATCCTTCAATATATAGAAATAAGATTGAAAAAAGTTTTCGTTGCTAATAAATCTATTATAAATGAATACAATATAGCAATATAAGAAAAAGATACCAACCAGAGTTCAGATTTATTGAACAAAAGCATGAAAGAAATACCTTAATTTCGTACAAATAAAAGTATTTCGTGAACACAATACAAGTAGCCATTAAAAGAACACTAGACAAAGTTTTCTGTAAAGAAAGTAAACAAACATTTCTAAACGAAAAAAATAAATAAAATACATACAATGGTTTGTGTTAAAAGTATTAAGTGTTTCTTATAAAATATAAAAATGAGTCTAAAAAGATGATATGATGTAAAAGAAGAGCGTCGCGAGATATGGCGGCAGCGATGCGCGTAAGTAACCTTGTGAAGGTCGCTGGACCGTTCAAGGTGAATATCCTTACCAGCGTCCACCGTCATTCTGGGACGAACTAGTAGGCAAACAGAGCCCATTTCTTACGTTTACCCTGCCCCTGTCCCTCAACGATAATTTCGTTGTTAGAGTGTCAGAATAAACGCGGAAGTGAATTGCGCGCAACGATTCTCATGCTGCCCAAATTCACCAATTAGATGCGTTATTATTGCTAGCACAACAACCGTCGAACCGCCGAACCGCCGTCGCCATTCCCGGCTGCTGCGTAATGCGTAATGTCCGTGACGAAAAGAGAGAAAAAAAATGAACAAAACGAAACGAAAAAGATACATTACAACGAGTTGTACCGAATGTTTGAAGAAAAGAATGTTTCTAAAAAGTGAAATGTTTCGCTCTGCAATTACGGATTTTCAGAAATATTGACGAAGTTTCTCATCAACTGTAATTTGCACTGTTGCATTATTTACCTTATACAACATTTAATTGTTATTCATATTACGCTAAAACATTATTTAAGGGTCAATGACATTTTTGTTTACTTTGCGAATAATATTTATTTTTCCTGGTAATAACTTTGGGAAAAAACGTATATATTTAAGAAAGAATGTTTTCATTTCCTTTACCCAAGTACTGTAATACAATAAACAGAGGGAAATATAATTTACATACCTGTTAACTCAAAAAAAAACATATCATTGTTATAAAGTATTTTTTAATTTAATATATTTACAGAGTTTGTGGTTAGGTTCATCAAAGTGTAAATAAAATATTTATTTTTAAATTAAGGGTGGGGGTGGGGGTTTTCTCACCCTGAAGATTTCAAAAAATCGATTTCATTTTTGCATAAATCTATTTCTTATCCTGTTTAAAATGACCCTTCAAAAGGGTTTATTGATATACGAAATCATTACAAAGATACAAGAAGAATTGTGGAAGCCATACAATACGTTAATTACAGTACCGAAAACTTTAAACGCGTTTTTTTCTAAACAAATACAAACTGCGACTATTTATACAATTTTTAAAATTTTTTAAAAATTCCTCGCTTTACGATGGTCAATCTAATATAGTTTAAGAGAATCTAAATGATTTTCTTCTACCTTCTTTAAGAACTGATGGTGACTGGCACCAATGCAGTCGTCTTTTTTTGGAAATGTCTGACGCCGAAAACTACCACGGCTCTAAATATTAATATTTTTACTTCAAAAAATTTTGCAACAATATAGTAAAAAAACTTCAAATGATTCGAATAATATTTAACATTTAAAAAAATTCTTGAGCATCGCTGTTTTTAGAGCTTTCAGGGTGGGGTCCCCCCTTAACTTATTACTCCTTTGAACCCCGAATTTATTAACATAAATTTATTGACATTGAGATATAAAAGAAAAAGTATCAAATATTATTTTATTTTATTGAAATAACCCAGAATAAGTTTAATAAATTATACATCAATCACTTAAAAATGACAGTGTCAATTTATAAAATTCAGTATTAAGTCCCTTTTTTGCAATATTGAGTTATTGCTAGAAATTGTTTAATAAACACTAACTAATAAATATTAGGAATATTCACAATTCAAGTACTTTATAAAATGTATATATAAAATTTCATAATATAGTTTTAATAAATAAAACAAAAATGTTCTGCATTATGTGACGTAATATAAATAACCAAAATATTTTATATGGTCCTTATTTTATTAAGTTTGAAAATTTTACGTCCATTAGTGAAAATTATACTAATAATTGTGGTATAAAATCTTTTTTCATATTGAAAAAACTTTATAGTATGTTAGGAAACATTTTTAGAAAACAAAGTATAACCTTAAAATACGAATTTATAAGTAAATTAAAAAAAATGAAACCTAGAAAGTTGAAATAAAATAAATAGATAGAATGATAATCTACTATTATGATTATTATAATGTATGAAGTGCACTAGCAGTAAAGTAAATGCACCTGTAAAAGAGTGCGTGCTGCAAATATTTGTTACGTACGAATAGGCATAAGCATGCTCCGATTCTAATGGGGACTGAGAGAGGTCACATTCGCTACGGGTCATCTTGTCTGTGGCGCCAGAATTTACTAGTGATGGCGACGGTTGCCCAAGTCTACCATCACGAACATACTTGGTTCGTACGTTCGCATATAGGTAATTACAAATACGTACTTCGTATAACAGCATACATAAAGTATATGCATTTCAGAATGCGATGCGTTGCGTTGCGTTGATGCTCGCGACCTGGCAATCATTGGCGTTGATTTATCGCCTGTCGCCAGATGTTAACCAATAACCTCTACAACCACGACACAGTCACACGTATTTTATTTTATACGTCAATTTTAGTTGACAGATAAATCATGACCAGCTCTTCGGATATATTTCATATTTGATTTCATTGCTTTTTTATTATACGCAATTTCTACGCATTTTTACTCATCAATATATTTATTACATTTTTTTTTTTCTAACATTATCTACCGAAAATCTAAATCTATATATAGATATACACATTTTTTCATTAAAACATAAGTAATACTTTAGTATCTGATAAAAAAACTAGAAACATACTAAATCATATTGTTGAGAAAACAACTTTCAATTAAATCATATTTCATAAGCCTTGTAGAAATGAAGAATTATTTAAGTTAAAACTTACGTGTGTTAAGAATCAAATACATTCTTTATTCAAAAGTTTTAAAGTAATTGATATTTCATCGCAATTTTTTTATTATTTGAACCTTTTCATGTTTGGTCGCTACAAACATCGAGTTTGATAGAGTTTGTTAATGGTTTTCGGAAAAACATATTAAAAACACTCACTTTGTTTCATAATAGTTTATGCATCCAGAGAGTAAACTGATGATTTAAGACCGAGAATGTAAACTTATTTTCATTTTAAGGGATTTATGCACTTTACTCACGAAAAAAAAACTACTACTACTACTATCAGTTACAATTTATTTAATAAATTTGAAATTTGATTTAATGTTTTTTAAATAAGATCTAGGTAACTGTTATGTTGCTATAGAGACAGCTAGTTAATAGTATTTTTTTAAAATAGGTTATGTTTTGAATGTACCTATATTGAATGTTTGATATTATAAATTTAAAGTGAACTCAATAAGAAAATTCTAGTAACATTAATGGTAAAATAAATAATAAATAATTATAGAATTTTTTTTACATCTGTAACTACAAAATTTTCCTAGGAAATAAAGTAACAGTTTATAAAAAACTAGATGGTTAAAGTCGATTTTACACTCCATCTAGAGAAAAATGTATTTTAATAACTGTTGATTGTAATTTAGGGATTAAAGCTATCAGTATATTCTTTACTATTAAATAAATAAATTAAATCAATTAATTGTGACACATAAGCATATAATATAAAAGTATTTCTTGCTGAAATTATAAAACTTTAAAGTGAATCAGAAAAGAATCCATTTCGATTTCTCTGAACTGAATTGATTGACTTGAAGACTGTAGCGTTAAGAAACAACATACAGATGATTGAAGATAAGGAAAGAGAAATTTAGAAAAGGAAATGATTAAAGAATGCATTTATTCTATGATGAAGGATTGATTGCAAAAAATGCATTGATTATGATTCGCATTTGGTGGCCGAGGCCATGGTTGCTGTGAGCACGTGGGCGATGTATCGCACGAGATCTCTTGACATGATTTTGTATTCTCTGTATGTAGTTCAGACACGCGGCATACAGTTACATTTATTATTTCAAGTCCTTTCGGCGACCTCGCAATTCGGGTAAACGGTCAATCCGTCTACTGAACTGAAGACGTAGAGGTCATAGATAATATAATGATACCCGTTTACGTACATACTTATACGCACATATAATTCATATACACCATGTAGATTTACGGTTACTTTTCGGATTAAAATCATTTACAAAAGAAACAATCAATTTCATACAACTATTTACTATAATATAATATATTGAAATGAAACATGAGTAGATATATATTTTATGAAATATAGGATATGTATTACATGGTTATACGAACAGAAATATCGTTAACCTTAACCTGGTCTTTACTGTCAATATATTATTTATAAGAATATAGTAGTAGCAAAGATTTTATCTGAGTAAATGACCTTAATTTTTTACATAAACAATGAATATACTTCCTATAAAACATTTTTACTCAGTTATCATTGCAATAGATGAATACTTAGTAATTATACACATACATATTTTGTTTTTTAATGTTTGTAGTTTGAGGAAATCTGTAATTTTTAACTACTGCATTTTATAGCATAACTAATCGACTATAATAGAAGAATTCATAGCTTGATTAATAAATATAAATATTTATGGTATTTATTTTCATACTACACAATATATTAATAAAGTTTTCTAACTACAAGGGTACGAAACTCTAAAATTGTTGTAATTAACCTCTAAACAACTGGTAGTATAATTGAGTTCAGAATTTGAAGCAGGCTGTCACTCATTTTTTATTAAAACTTACAGTTACCTAATAAATGTGACTTCAGCAGCTCATTTCACAATTTGAACTCAAATGATTCAAGGTCTTTGAAATCAAAAAGTCATGTTGTCGGTAAAATTTTGACGAATGAAAAAATAATAGAAAAAAAAAGTTTTATTGCTGTGTTGATATTTATAATATTTAATCTTAAATTACAAAATATTTTAATAGAGTTTATTATTATATCAATAAATTAGAATTTAAAAAAATCTTTTTTTTTTTTATTAACCAATAAAAGTGAATCTGGAAATCAGAAACAAAAAATTTGAATATAAAGCATTATGTTTTACATTTTTAGAAATTTTTTTAAGAAATCTGCAATTTTTTCGATCTTACGATAATCATCTGGTAAAAAATGAAAAAATAAAACTTATCCAAGTATTTTTAAAGAAGTTGTTTCTTAATTTTCGAAATCTTAAATTATTTATAATCAAAAATATAATAAACTTAAAACTTTTTATTAATTTCATGTTTTCTTTACTTAAATCATTGACACAGATATTAAATGGAACCCTAAGTTAAATGAGCGTAAGATGACCAACTGGTGGTACTTTTATAGCATTTTAAATTGACTCTTAATGAATAGAAAATTTAAAAAAAACTGTGTGCAATTTTTGTATTACCAAACCAGCTGTAACTAGTTCTGAAATAAATATTATTGTTAAATTAAAATTCACAAATAGTAATAAATATACTAAATTTAAAAAAAAGAAACAAATAAACAAATGAACTGTTTCAATATAAACATAAGCCTAACGGAATATTAAAAACAATTTTTAAATAAATAGGTATAAAATGTATAATTGGTATCAATTTAGACAAATTCTTTTAAAATGAATATTATAAACGCAAAAAGTACCGGTACATTAATACTATATGATGAAAAAATACCGAACAGTACCTGGTCCATTTCAAATACTGGACATGCTATGCCCTAAAGCTACAAACCTCGTGCAGGTCATTGTCATAATGAAAAATATCAACAACCTACGCACATAGTGTTTTAATCATTCATTTCTTGTTCACAAAACAAAATACAAAAAATATGTAAGTATTTTTTTCTATTACAGATTGCATCTTCTAGTTTATTCATCATATGTTATTTATATATTACGTAAACCTTTCGAATATTTTATAATACATATATTATAGGTATTGTATTAGCAGAAAATTCAATTATTATGTAACATGTATTTCATATTTCAATCAAATTGAAGTGTCTATACATATACGGACATACATATGTAGTATATAAAATAATTTATTTTATTATTAGTAGTATAAGTAATTGAAACAAAACATAAAAGAAAAAATGATGCATTCCAAAACGTAATAAAAGAAATAAAAGTATGTCCTTGAAAAACGCTTATATTATTATTGTAGAACATACGCATCTTACATAAAGTGGAAAATTATTCCAGTTTTTCGTAGGTACAACTTAATATGTATACACGAATAACCTTGGATAATATACCTAGACATTATATTATACGTAACTTTATATGAATATTAAATTGTAAATTAACAATTTTGTACCACATTTTAGTAGGTCTTGTATACTTTTATTTATGTATAACAACATATATTTACTTTTAATGAAATTTTAACCTTATTTTATTATTTTATCATTTCAATTATGGTTCTCACACTATTCTCGTTATGCATATGTATTACATTGATGCTATTTTAACTAAACAAAATTTAATTTTAATTAAAATATAAAGCAGTTTAATTTTTATAAGAAATAATATTTTAAACAATTCTTTCCGCTTTTCTTAATATATAAAACAAAATAAACTGAATGTATTTTTTGTATCAGCATGTTTTAACAAGAACCCACAACAAATTTGAACTTTCTATCTGCAATAATTTTGTATAATGTTCATAATGTTTTGGTGATTCCAAAAGGGTTGGAGTATTTCCGAAGTTTGGAAACCTCTCGAACATTTCAACCATTGAAGATGGTCTGTTGGTTTTAATTCTTGTACAAGCTAAATTTTGTAAGGTTTAAGATGCAAATTCTTCCTTATAATTCTTTGTAAAGACGATTTTTGAACGTTTAATTCTTGACCCTTTTATGATAAGCTGTATATGCATACTAAATTAATTTCATGGTAAACATAAACAATAAATGAAACATATTTTTAATGATGATCACAAAATCTAGACGAATATAATAATAATACAATTTCTGAAAATAAAAATGCCAAAATTAAACAAACAAAAAAACCATAAAGAATTCAAAAATTATATGAAAAAACAAAACAAAAAATGCATGTCAGTGTTGAAAATAAAATAAGCAGAAACATTAGAATTTTAATTTGTCTAATAAAAAAAAATTAAATTTAAATAAATATAAAAATAAACAAACCTACAAGCCTTCGAAATATATTTTTTTTAAATTTAAGCATCAATACATTTTTTTAATATCATGTTAATATATATGATTTCGCAATAATTAACAATTTCATATATGCAAGAGCAGTTTGAAAAATTTGTTGCGTAATACAAAAATTAATTTTTTAATTAGTTATTAATTATCTTTATTGTTTAACATAATCTCTAAGTTTCAGAGAAGGAACTTTTCAAAACGCCCTAGTATGTTTAAGAAATCTTTTTAATATTTTTTTATAAAAATTATGTAATTTACTAGGTGTCCCAAAAGGATCGAGGTATTTCCGAAGTTTGGAAACCTCTCGAACATTCCAATCGCAAAATTTAATCGTTGAAGATGGTCTGTTGGTTTTAATTCTTGCACAAGCTGAATTTTGTAAGGCTTAAGATGTTAATCCTTCCTTTTAATTCATTGTAAAATACGATTATCGAACGTTTAATTCTTGACCCTTTTGGGACACTATAGTTTTTTTTTTAAATACATATGTACATACATACATAAATTAACAAGTATTTCTATCAAATTTTAATAACTTGTTTATATTTAAGTTTATAATTGTCCTTCATTATACGATTATAATCAGATAAAAAGGTAATTTTGTGAAACTTAATCAAAAATATGTTTTCATTAAGCACCGACCACGCAATCAATTCGATATATAGTTGTCTTTTTATTTCAATAAAATAAATTACTCATATTATTGTTTCTAGAAACGTAATGTACTATTTTAAATTGACACAAATGTGTTGCACTGTAAAAGAATATTATAGCAAGTAAATAACTAAATATTCATGACACATATTAAATTTTTTGGCATTAAATGAGAATAATTCACATATAATTTGTATCCTAACCACTTTTGCAATGTAAAATATATTATAATCAAGAAAACTCAAGGAACAAATGGACTTTATTTATTAATGATGCACTTAATTAAAGAAAAAAAAATAATTTTTTTTGTTTGATTCTACTTTCAATTTCAAACATAGAACTATTTATTTTATTATACATCTCGATACAAATGAATGTTTATGATGATTTCATCTAAGCAATTCAAGCAAGCAACACAATGAACAATTAATTTCAGTCTGTTTAATTAATAAGCTAACATAACATTTATGATATACAATACAACAAAGCAATACGTCGCTATAAAGCACGATTTGATATAAGCCATTAGTTATAATAATCTGCACAGCCTAGGGATATTAAAGCGCAACCACCCTTATAGTTGCGCACGAACAATTCTATCATTTCTTTTTTCATATTACAGGAGGAATCTAATCTTGATATAAATCGTATTACTTTATTTATTGTTCATTTTCAGCATTTATTCAATCTCTTACTTAATATTTTTTTAAATACATATCGCATTAATGCATTTAAATCAGTCAATAGTTCAAAATGATATCTAAACAACTGGTAGTACGATTTTGAAGGAAGCTATCACTCATTTTTAAACAATATTTAAACAGCTCGCTTAAAATTAGTAACTTAACTGATTCAAAGTCTTTCAAATCAAAATTTTACGAAGTAAATAGTTTCGTTACTTTTGTTTTGTTTATTATGGTTATATATTTAATATTTTATCATATATTTTGAAGAAAATGCTGTAATTTTTATGTTCTGTTAAAAACAACAGTTATTTTAATAAATATATCGCTATTAAACTATTAATTTTCATTGTAACAAGTTAAACTTTTAAAAACAACAGAAATTACAGTGAAAAGACAATATAAAATTCTCCATCAGATAAAATAGAACTTTATAAAATGCATCGTGATCTATAATAAATAACTTTGTGGTCAGAACTGTTATAAAGCAGATTATACACGACGTAAGTTATTATCATTATTTCTAAGATAATTTCGATAAAACAACTAAAAGATAATTTAATAGTGTCGTGATCTATGTAAAAGACTTTATTATTAAAGTATGTCACTTAACAGTATGATGCTTCACAACACCCTCTTGTTTAATTTATGTTGTTGGTTAAGTTCACAATAGTTTTTAACCTCACTTTGTACTACTATCCTCATTTGTGGTGTGAAAATAACTGTAACAATATGTTTTTTATATAAATTTAACTCAATAAAGGGTTAAAAAATCGAAAATGTTAGAATATTCCACATATAGTACTTAACATGAATGTATGTATATCAGTGTTCGCAATCTCATTATTTGTTCGAGGTTCTATCTTGACAAATATCGTCAATTACGGTAAATATCGTCCAACGCAACACAAGACATAGGCCGTAGCCAGAGCTGAGATAAATGCGATCTAAAATTATACTTTCGATGGAAACTTGTTCGCTTTTAGCCACCGGCGTCTATAAATAGATGCAACGCCTGAGAATGTGGTGTGCCGTGGCGACGGACGGTCACTCTTGGTCAACGAGGGGTAAAGTGAAGACCAGAGTACAGACTCAACCTGTTGGTTGCCGTAACCGTCGACCATCCTTGCCTACAGTTGTCTTCACTCTTGACGGAGTTGCATATAGAAAAACGACAACCAGTATAGTTTGCATAAATAATAAAACTATTTTTGATTGCAAAAATATTCAATCAAATTTTAACAGTACTTTCAACTTCAAACTTAACCAAACTTTTGCCGAAAAATACATGCCTTTTATCTATCTTCAAAGATTAAGCAAGAATGTAACATTTTTTTTATTTATTCCATACATATGTAGAGAATGTTTAATAAAAAATTCATTACTTTGCGATAAATTCATGATACATATCCTTCAGATAGTAATTAAAGATCTAATTGATTGATCTGTACAAAAAATATATAACTATTTTAATTTAACTTATTTTACATATGGAGTCATAATTTTAAAAAAAATGTTAATTATGAATATATAGTGATCACGAATAGCATGTAAAAAACATGTAAGGGAAGAAATATTAAAATAATGTTAGTTGCAAAGAAATATATAATCACAACTGCATAAAAATGGTTTATTTAAGAAAGTCATGAATAAAAGAAAAGCATAATTATTGTACCTTGAGCAGTAGGTACTATTAATTCTAATCAGCAAAATGCTAGGCGTTAACAATTCTTGTCTGAATCGTTCTTTTGAAATAATAATATGTTGAAAATGAATAACTTAAAATAGTCTCTCATATTATCATCTTGTTTCATTCATCAGTCACGGCAGGTAAGTGTAAGTAGCCAGACACTCAACATCTATTAGCTTCCCGTACTCATTGTATTCAAACCTTCAATACATGCAAGTACATGTACTGAACATCTCAAAGCCTGACTTACAACATTTATTTGCAACTCTGTAGTATTGAAATTTTTACGTTTTTGGAGTCATCAACTTGAATTTAAATTGAAATTAGAAATTATTTACAACTTATTCACAAAAAAACAAATATGGAAACTGATTTTTAGTCTTTTTTAATAAATTATAAATATAAAGTTAGGTTGCTTGTATTTTTGATAACCGCCTGAAGTTTTCTTGGTAATTGATTCAACTAGGTTTTTTTGCTATATGTAGCTTTTGATTTGATCGAATTTATCTTACAATTAACATAAACTACATAGTTACCAAATAAATTGATTGTTAAATATTATTTTCGCTTCTCCACAGTACGTATTGTACTGTAATCTTTAGTAAATTTAATATATTGCCTTTTGAAGATTGTAAACTTTTTAATATAATTTTTATTCATTTTAAATGTATTGATTATCTACGATTTTGTAGGCGACTACACACTCAAAATGTATACTGACAAAATTAACTATAAAACATGTTAAAACAAGAATTGTATCTAATTCATACACGTCTTCTTTATTTCATGAGAGATTTAAAATGATAAACTAAAAATAGAAACATTTTTTCAATTCTTTAAATTTTCCAATGTTTCCTTCCTGATTAAAATTGAAGTTTGTATCAAACATGAAAGTAAATATACATATATAATATTAAGATAGAGTTGTATAATTGATAACATGTTGCATGTCTAAACGATAAGATAATATAGATGACAATATGATTAGAGTAACAATTTAATATGTAAGACATCTATTAGAACGCAGCCGTGTTGAGTATCCCACAGTCTTGCAATGGTGCACTTGCAGAAAAGGCCACACCTAAACGTCACATTGCACACTTTCAGCAAACATCGCATACAATAAACAGAGCAAGAAAGAGATAGACATAAGCTAGAGTCAGGAGCAAAGCTACGTCAGAATACGTCACGCATATTAACTCTGTTCATGGGAGAATGACAACAAAACATGTGCACGCTGGCACGCTGCACGGGAGAAGTTCAACGATGATCCCGCTTCTCTCGGAAATGTATTAATGAACCAGTGTGCGCGGCGTGGCGCGGCGCAACACCAGCTCACCAGCATCCAGTACCAGTAGCAAGAAAAAATGAATAAATGATATTCTACGAGGAATTGTCACACGTCACACAGGTGTACTATATAAATACCCAACTTGACGACGACGACAACAACGAAGACGACTAACACATGCACACAAGTTGCTTATATATTCGCTGTTGGCGTCCGTCATTCAAAGAAACCAAAAGTTCTGATCATGCTGCTTTAAAGAAAATAACATAACAATAGCTGGCTGGCCAGTACAGTTAGACGGTTTTGTTGTCAAAGTCAAAAAAACTCAGCCGGATAATTGTGGAACATTAGAACCTTGATGAAATGGATAAGTTCAACGCCTCCTTCGCTTCATCAGGAAGTTATTTTATTTTACCAAAGAAAGGGATAGCTACGTTCAGTTTCTTCTTCATTATAAAAATAAAATTACTATATCAACAGTTAAATATTTCTTTCTCGTTTTCTTTTTCTTTTTTAGTTTATTATAAAAACATCATGATCAGAATAATTAAATATTATTTTTACATTCATTTAAAAATATATTTACATTTCGAGCCTTTGATTTTCTTTCACTTTTGTCCTCTTACTTTTTACTTCAACTGTCATCAAAACAATTAATAAACAGATATATTAGCGCTCTCAAATTCTTAAAAGCATTTTCTTAAATTTATGCAACTTAAATAGAATATATATACTTCAATATCTTAAATTATTGTACGACTACATATTTAAAGCAAAAAAAAAAATATAGATCGGTTAAATATCAGTTAAAAATTAGTTAAAAATCGCTTATAAATTGGTTAAAGACCAATAAAAAATTAGTTGAAAAGTTAAGATAAAAACCAGTCAAAATTTATTAAAAAAGTAAGTTAAAAATCAATCAAAAAGTTGAAAACATAAGGGTAAAATCAGTCAAAATAAGCTGAAAGATAAGTTAAAGACTAGTTATAAAACGATTAAAGACCAATTTTTGAAAATTGTTGAAAAAATAAATTAAAGACCAGTCAAAATTAGTTGAATAGGTAAGTTAAGGTTATTAAAGACCAATTAAAAATTAGCTGCTAAGGTAAGTTTAAGACCATTCAAAATTAGTTGAAAAGATAAGTTAAAGACAAGTTTTAAAACGATTAAAACCCTATTAAAAATTTCTTGAAAAGAAAAGCTAAGGGCCAATTATAAATCAGTTAAAAGATTAGGTTAATAATCAGTCTTTTTACTTTCTAAAAACCTATTCACCAGATGAAGAATCTAAGTATCCAACACGATTTTCTGAATTATATAAAATTTGATTTATTAAAATATAAAATATTTTAAAATTTATGTTTTCTTTTAACTCCAAAAAAGTTAAAATTGATGCTATAAAATAATTTGTTTAATTATAAATATTTTCTGTTTTAAAACATTACGCATTTATTTCCAAATTATCTTATCGTAAAGAAGAACATGTAATTATTTTATAAAAACGCAATTAATTCAAAGCTTAAGGGAATAATATACCAGTATGTTATAATTAATGTGGGACAATTTATTGAATATTAAACAAATAACCATCCCTTATGTAATTTAACTTTTAAAAAATAAAATTTAATTCGTTGTAATTATGTAGATAGCCATGGAAAAATTGGTACCCTAGAGTGTATTAAATATAAGTATACAAGAGACGTCCAAGTTTTTATTATAATAAGAAATACATATGAATCGATTATTATAAAAAGTGATAACAATGACCTGTAAGAATAACCGAATATGAAACATGTTCAAACTGAAAAAATAAAAATTCAATTTTAATTTGTTGAAGTCTATCATCTAACGTCCATTATCTAACATTGAAATTGTAAAACACCATTGCACCTGTGGCAATCACTCTGCTCTATTACTTTTTAATAGCTTCCTTTATATTCAGCGATATATACAAGAAGACCGCCTAAAGTATACAATAGTTGGTGGTCATCTATCGAACTAGCCCAATACCCGATTTATTTTTTAACGGGATCCAAAGAACTAAAATAACTTCACGGTGGTTATGGGAAGTCATGAAGCGTTTAAATACAATTTTATCGCTCGTCTTAATAAAAATATCACATTTTACATCAAGTGAATGAGATAAAAAATGACCTAAACTTTTTAATTTGTTTTTAAACGTTTAAAGCATTTAATCGGATATTATTACATCATTAATAAAAGAAAAACAACGTAATATACATAGCTGCATATTTATTTGACTAAATTTTAAATTAAAATATTGCCTTTTGGCATATGTACTACAAAACTAATTCTTTTTACACAACGTGGGTCATTGCACCAAATTTAAATTATATACTTCATGAGGTACTCATATTTCTTTAATGAATGAAATGTTGTTATTATAGTTTTTATTATGAAATTTTACAGTTATATTTCTTTTTATCACTTAATAATAATAATAATAATAACAATATATAGCATATAATTTTTAATTTTGTTCTTTTACTAAAATGATAACTATAAAAATTAAATACATTTTTAATCATTTGAAGTTTATTAACTTGCAACAAAATTAAAAATGTATTTTTAAGCAACTAATTTAAAATATAACAATAAACGCTATGTATATAATTAGGGCCGTAACTAGCTTTTTATGAACCCTTCGTAAGACTTTCAAATTAGACCCCCCGCCCCTTTAATAAAAAAACCTTCCACGCATATAAGATAGTTCTGAAGCCCTTGTTCTTTTAGTTTTTAAAATTTGGTAACAGTCTTAATAAATAAACACAAAATAATTATTCTTTTTTTGAGAAGCCTTTTTGCCCCCCCCCCCTCAGTCTGAGCCCTGGGCAATTGGCCCTGATGCCACTGTCTAGTTAGGGCCCTGCATATAATACAATTAAAAATACTCTTCATTTATTAATTAATTTATCTTTAAAATGGTAGCAAAATAGTTTAAAAATAATTTAATTATTATTTAAAATCTACTAATTGCTAATTTAAAATTGAAAATATTAAAATTTCATGTATTTTACATATTACAAATAATATATATAAAGATTTTAAGAGGACTGGTTCTTAATTTTTTTAATAATCGTAGCCCTTCTTCAAATTAAAATATGACTTATGGTTTTAATAGATCTTATACAACATTTCGCGACCCTCCAACGGATTGCTACTTCCCGGTTAAAAATCCTTGATATAAACAAATTTTTAACTTTACAAAAGTAGTTCAACTTCCTAACAGCGGTAAATTCCAAAAGGCCTTACACAAAAATATATATTTTTTTTTTAATTCTAAAAATGTTTATACGATAGCCGAAAAATGTTTTTCTTTAAATTAAAAATTGTAATCGTAATAAACTTAATTTTAAGTTTCTCTCACACAAATCAAGTGTTTTTTGTTGTTTCATGAACATGTTTTAACAAGAACGAATATCAAATTCTATTAAATATATAAATTCAAACTCTAAAGTAAGGTAATTTTAAATCTGCAAGTAGTAAAAAAATATAGTGGCATATATATTATAAATATAATACAAAATCCTTGCAATCCTTGTCAGATAGCTTGTTAAAAGTATGAACCATATTTAATAAACATATTATTTAAGTTAAAAATAAACCGTTGACAAAATTTCATTATATTAATAGTAAGATTGTATCGTGCACATTTTAGCTACGCTTCACTTCCAATACGGTAATGGTTAATCGTTTTTTCTATAACGGACTTTATCAGCTACGGTTCGAAAATAAAAAAAAATCAAATAAAACGATAAGTAATTTTTCCATTCAATATCAAAACTGTAAGTATAAAAACTCAACTAGGCACATAAATTATAGCCACACAAACATCAAATTATTATGAGAATTTATTAAAATTTGACGATAAATTTCACTGTCAAAATATTAACGACTTAGCCACCCACTATAAAAAATATTCACGATAACAACAAATAATTCAAAATATTTTTTATCTTACGATTAAAAATTCATATGTCCAAACAATAAATAGTGATAAAAATAAAATATAAAACCAAAATTGTTAAAACATGTTTTTTTTATTATT
>CM008230.1:14581858-14626346 GCA_002278615.1 Pogonus chalceus | reverse complement strand
AATAAATACTTAATAAACTTAATAAAATAATACATTATGATTAAAAATTTCAATTTAAAAATTATGGAAATAAATGCAAACATATAAACCAAATAAAAAAGCATAATACCAAAAAAAAAAAAGGTTTGATTATCAGTAGAAATTAAATTATTATATTTTTTACTTTGAGCTAGATAAGTAAAATTATTAAATAAATAAATATAAGTAAAAATATTTTGACTTTTAAGAGTACATGCTTAAAATTCTCTTTAGATATGAGCAATTTCAAAGTAACAAGACAGGTTCTTTTGCATATTAATAACACCGCCCTGTCAATTGCTTTTGGAACGATACATGAAACATGATATATATTTTGCATACAAACAAGTAAAACACAAAATTTTGGCCGGGGTTTCTTCAGGTCATTTCATTGCAACTATCAAACTTGATATAATATGTACATAATATGTACGTAGGTATACGTAAAATATAAATATGTAGCTAGCTACACATCAGTCAATGTCTGCAATGTCTAAATTATTGCGTTGCCTTGCGTGTTGTAATCAATTTTATATTTTGCATATTCTTATATACAATGTATTTAATACACATTACATGTTACACATTTTAAATACTTATTTTTTATTTATTTTATCTTTACACTATAATCTTGTAATGAAATCACATTATAAATTTAATTTCTATTTCGAAGCAATCCATTTTCATACAAATTAAAATTATTATTAAATGAAGTACATATATCCCTCGATTTACACGGTTTTCAAAACAATATTGAAAAATAAATTAATAAAAGTTAAAATTTCTCATAGAGAAAAAAGTTAAAATCATTTTGCTTTGTTTTCGATTTACACGATTATGTCAGGGAACAATCTTCCGTGTAAATGGAGGGATAGGTACATTTAATATGAAAATATACAATTATATTATCAAAATCAAATATTTAACGAGTTTTTTTATTTTTTATTTTATTAGACTTTCGCGAACGAAGCTATTCCATTCAGGGCCGTAACTAGGCAAGGGCAACAGGGGCACTTATCCAGAGCCCAGATCAAGGGGGGGGGCAGAAAGACCTCTCAAAAAATAGAATAATTATTCTACGTTTATTGATTAATACTGTTACCAAACTTGACCAAAAATGAAAGAACATGAGCTTTAAGACTATCGTACATGCATGGTAAGTTTTTATTTATTAAAGAGGGGTGCGCAATATGAAAGTCTTGCCCAGGGCCTAACTCCATTATTGAATTTTTATAAGATCTTAAATATAAAACTGAATCTTCAAAGTAATAAAATGGCGCCCTTGAAGGGAGTTACATTAAAAATCAGACATTTAAATTTGATTTAATATTTTCATTAATAGGTAATTTAATGATTTTTTAAGTGCAATAAAAATAAGCCAATTAAAACTTAAATTTCTTGGTACATGTTCTCAAAATATTTAAAAATATATTAATTATGAATATTTAGACTAATTAACTTTTGCGATGAAATCTAACAGCAGGAATTTTTTTGAAGCATTTAAATTCTCTAAATTTGAATAATTATGTAGATAAAACACATACGTCAATAAATGATTTTAAAACATGTAAATTTAAAGTTACATAATATGATTGAATAAAATTTGAAAGAAATAAAAAATGATTCTGAATGAATATATCATACGTACATAATGATCTATGTTCACATCACCATGTGAAGATCTATCCAACATTCAGTTGACTATTAGCATAGAAGAGCAAGTGAATGTACGTCGCACACGCACGCACGTATGCACACATGAGCACACGCCTCTGGCGCCGTAGCCACCTTGATTTATTAACTTTCCGGAGAAGCTAACTTTTTGCAGAATCTTCGACTTTAAGATTAAGAAACACTATTAAGTTTGGCGTCTTACATGCTGAGTTCGCTTTGAAAAACTTTTTGTCTTTCCTTTATTGTCATTGTAGATTTTATCTAACTTTATTTTTTAATTATTACCTACAATTTTTTATTCTAACAACTAAGAGTTGATAATTTAGTTTCTAATTATGTTTAGTTGTAATAAGAAAATTATAAGCTTATAAATTTTACTAAAACTGCTTAAATGATTAACTACACTGTTAAATTGTTTTGTAAAATTACGATTTTTTCACAAAATAAAAGATAAGTAAAATTAAAAATTAGGGTATATTAATACGAAATTAAAATATAATTTACGTAATTTTCTAATACATGTGAGGAAATCTATTAAGATGAGTTGTGATTTTACAATCTTTATGTAAAAACGGTACACGCATTGTCATTTCACTGAAACATTGATCGATATCCTATAAAAAGCTTCCCAGATTTACAAACATTACGTGTAATTTAATTCGTTATATTTTTTTAGAAAATCACGAATTAATATTGTAATTTATATTACAATAAATTCATTGTAAATTTCTACATTTTTACAACTCTGGTTGTAAGATTACATGGTGCATTGTAATTTTACCCAAAATTTTTATTTATCTTGCACATACTCTTTAAAACTGTTTAATTATATTACTATAATTATGTTGTAATATTATCAAACAAATACGACAAAAAAAAAAAAGGTTTTGTATAATTACTATACTCGATTTGAATTTTAATTAAATGTTTTGCCTATCAACTTCAAATATATTTTCAAAATCAGAATAAAAAATAAAATTTAAACATTAATTAAAAAATAGCAAAAGTCGATCTCACACTCAAAGTCAGACAAATTAATAATTCTTAACATAAACAAAAGAATTTTCAAATAATAAATAATTTGTGAAACCATTTTGGTTTCGCAAGGCTTCGAGTCTTTATGGCATTAATGCTAAAAGTTTTTTAACAAAAAGACAGCTCAGTTTTCCCTTATTCTTCCTATAATCAATTTTTAGGGCTTCTTTATTAAAACTCTAATATCTTATTGTCATTTTTTTTACTAAAAACCCGATGACATTTAAATTTGGGGACTGTCCAGATGTTTTTAGCACTTTTCGGCAATTACAGAGAAGCTATTTTTTGTAACCATGGATGTATATTTTAGATCATTATCTTGGTAAAATATAAAACGGTCCAAAATGTCTAATTTTAATTAAAAATTTCCTACCCCTGAAGCTGATATATAATTTGAATTAACGATTTAAATAATTAAAATAATGAAAAAAAAAAAAAAAATTACAACTTTTGAGAAAAGATTACCCGAGAGTTTTAATGTGAACCACTGTAAGTATTTATTGCAACGAATATATGCATAGAAATAATAGCTATTACATTATACTACGCCACTGGCGTAAAAGAAAAGCGTAAAAGCAGAGCCGGGCCGGCACACAAAACACGGTACTTTATTGCTTAAGGCTTCATTTTTAAAATAATTTATTTGTGTATATTTGTGACCACGAGTCAACACAATAATTATTTTTAAATTGTCCGATGTTGCAATAACGGGAACACTATATTAGTGCGGGCGTGTTGACAGCCCTAAGTTATACTATTATTCAAATCTATGAAGAATAAGCTACAATTAATAATCATAAAACTGTAATTTTATGTGCTACACATGTTGAAATCGTTTTCATGGCGCCCCATTATATATGGGCCCATCTGTTACTATATAGTGTTGCTGAAACCATTTTTATTAATACCTTTTATATTTATATGCACCGATAATAATTTTGAATTAATCAGATTACGATATTACTATGGAGATTTTAACGCTTCGATAGAACACAAACCTTCTATAACGATTAAAATGAGAGAGAATATTACGCACGCCACTGTATATGAAATAAAAATAGTATGGTAGTACGAAATATACTAAAGTTAGTCTCATAGTACAAGTAAGAAACGCATAGGTAATAAAGTATGAAGCGGTCGCATTCCTCCAAAATCGGACGTGAGGCATCCGATCATCAACGCATTATTTTTTTTTTTTCTGTTTCGTTTTTATTAATCACAATTTTATAACGGTATTGACATTAATTACCTCGAATTGCACAACACATCTCGTCAACTACGGCACCTAATGTGCATTTCCAAATAATTTTAAGATCATAAACAAAAAATAAATAGTACGTTGTAGGTATGCAGGTGTAATTATCTTAAATGCAATCCGAAGAATTCATGTTACTATCAAATTTATATCAAGTTCATTAATAATGTGTTTACTATTATGGAACTAGCAAAAAAAACTATATACATAAAATTACATTACATTACATTCGTTTATAATTAGATATTTATATTACGACTATAATTATAATCAGATTTAATTATTTTTCAATAAGTAATTTACTGTAAAATTAAGTAATAAATTTAATGGAAAATATCTTTTATTGTATATAACGCTCAAAGCTAAAATATTATCAGTAAATATATTGAAAAATATATTTTTCTAATTTAAAAATTAATAAATTAAGATATTAATAGTAATCTAGGGAACACTTAAACCGAAACTTTACAAACTTGTGAAAACAAGATCTCATTACTAACTAATATTTATAGGACAAAAGGGACAGTTTTTCAGTTTTTGTACGAATTATGGCAAAAAAATTTTTAATTGCTAATTATGTGTTTCATAAAACGTGGAATAATTTTTGAACGTAATTCGATTGCCTGAATAATTTTTTTTTTTTCTACTGGGAACAATACATACATAAGTAATAATAATAATATCAATTTTTTTAATTAATCAACAAATTTTTGGAACAAATTAAAATATTAACTTTTAAATAGTTCTTACTTTTAATTTTTGAAAACTTTTTAAACTTTAAAAAAGAAATTTTATTACTGTTCTGTAATTACTAATTTTTTTTTACTTATATTTGTTGCTATTATTTATTTATTTTTAAAATAAGTTATGTACTTAAGAGATATGTTTAAAAAATAATTTAATTCATAAAATATTTTTTTTTTAAATAATAAATATTTGTCACTCTTAACTTTTGATATTCAAAAAAAAAAGTTTTTTTTTTTTCTCTATTTCTTCTGCAATTATCAAATATTTGTTTTTTATTTATTTTCAAGAATAAAATATGTAAAAAAAATATTTTTAAAAAAATGATTCTAAAATTAATAAATTTTGGAAATAAGTAAAAATATATTTATGAAAAAAATAACACCATTCCAAAATTTAAATAGCCCTTAATTATTTAAGATTCTTGCATTTATAATTTTTGTGCAATATAATTAAATATTAAACTACAAGATGTCCCAAAAGGGTCGGGGTATTTCCGAAGTTTGAAAACCTCTCGAACATTTCAATCGCAAAATTTAATCGTTGAAGATGGTCTGTTGGTTTTAATTCTTGCACAAGCTGAATTTTGAAAGGTTTAAAATACAAATCCTTCTTATAATTCTTTGTAGACGATATTCGAACGTGTAATTCTTGACGCTATATTAAATAGACCATTTTTTTATTTTTTATTATGGATTCATTATTGTATATATTTTATAAAATTTAGTGAAAACATTATTCAAATTTAAATAAATTGATTTTACTTCTCATAAAATTGATAAATAATGATTTTTAATTTAAATTTCAACCCCTAAGTTAAATATGTTTACATGTATTATAATAATAAAAAAGAACAAATAAATAAACAAGTACAGAAACCAATCGATTAAAATTCATTTCACTCATCAATAACCAATTAAATATTTAATATTTATTTAAATTTAAACGATTGCATCTAGAATCTATAGTTAATACGCAATAGTATTTTAATAATACGCAATTTAATTAATGGTTAAAAGAATAACTGATTTTATTTTACAAAACAAGCATACCTCAAATAAACCGCTTATTCAATAATCAACAAAGATTGACAAACAGGAAATATAAATTGATTTTATTATCCTTGTATCATCTATTAGTTTTCTAAGAAGTCTATTGTGAAATCAACGAAAAATGATTGTTGCAATCATCGAAATCTATATATGATACTATTTATAGCTCATCAATTAATTTTACGTTTAAGACACAAATTAATCACGTACGCATAACAGAATAGATGCATTATAATAAAAATAAAAACATTTGATGGTTAATATATAAATCGTTCAACCATAACCACTTAAGATAAAAAAAAAATAAAAACATCTTCTTAGATAGGTACATGTTTAATCATTTCAATAATTTGTGCAGAAGTGTTGATTTATTTTTTGTTATTGAAAGTAACAATTTTCTTGATTTACTACATTTGTTATGGATGCATTGACTCGCATTCTCGCTCGCCCATGCCTAAATATGCGTTTTTTTATTTTATTTTCTGTTGAAATATAATTATAAGTTCGTTGTTGTGGGTGGATTTTATAATACTGCAATCATAATGCGATAATATATCAGGTAAATTGCCTTAAGTATATTTTTTGTGAACCTTAATGTATAAAAAATAAAATTTTGATACAATGTAATAAAAAAAATAAGCAATGCATAAGACCGTAGATATTAAAAACAAAATACCTACCATCAAGTCGTGGCTTGTTTTCCAAAGGGGTAAACAATACTAGTTATTATAAAAAGAATAAGAAGAAACTATTGCTTCATATTTAAATATATCTTAATATAAAAATAGAAAAGTAATTAATACAGTTTACAATTTGATTTGAATTGTAATTTTTATTGGATAAAGAAGCTTAAATTGACATAAACTAATATTAAAGGATAGTTTTGTCTTTCTTTTCGCATTTTTTATGTCCTTGTTCTTTAAACATATGTGAAAATATTGAGAAAGCCGAAATAGCTTTAAAATAAATGTAAAATAGATTTACAATGTCGTTAAAACGTAGTGAAAAGAATCAATAAAAATCCTGTTAAAACAGTTTCTAACACCTGAAATAAATAAGAACATGGCAGCACAAGTTGATTTAGTAGGAGCAAGTGAAGTTGCCATGTGTGGTCGTCGACCATAATATGCGTAATAAATGCACAATTGGTGCAATTAACTACAAAAGGCGCGAAACTTTATGCCCTTGAAAAGTGAAATACATGTTAAAATAAATTGCGAATAAAGGATACTTTAAGAACAATTTATAATACAGATTATAATTCATGGCAAAGACGGCCATATTTATGACGTCATTTATATATCAGCGTGGATTATTAAAGTATATTTTATAATGTGCAATATCTTGTAGTAATTTTCAATGATTTTATTTAAAAATAAAATAACTAGTAATTTGTTTCCAACATAATTTCATGGCTTCATGAAAATTGCTATCGTAATTTCGATGTTGTTGCACGTATAACAAATAAAAGATTATATTATTAACTGTATCACTTTAATTGTTTACTACTATTTATCAATTTATTTTTAATATACATACAACAGAATTTATAAAAACTCGGGTTGCAATTTATTATATGATTGTATCTTCTTATAATGACTTACGCACCGAAAATACAACCAAGATTTAATTAAAAATATTTTAACAAAAACCAATAACAAATTCTAACGATTATATAAGAACATTTTTTTTTAATGGTCGAGCGATATTCAACTTTTAATTGTTGCTTGTTGTGCAGTAACACTACTTCTGAATTTTTACCAATACGATTTCATAACAGAAGCTATAGCTTTGAAAGGTTTTAAAAAACTATTACCTTAATACTGAAAATATTATAGAAACGATATTAAAGTTTTTTCAAAAAAACCACTTAGAGAAATATTGAGAACTAATACAATGTTACAAAAATTGAAAAATTTAAGTAGGTATGAAAGATATAATCAGAAACAAAAGTACTCAGAACTTTATTTTTATAAATAGGTTGATATTTAAAATATTTTCATGACATGAAACATGATTTTCATGAGACTGCGTTCATTAAAATTATAATTATTATAACTTTGAGGCGATTTAGTGAATCGATCTCTTTAAGGTCTATAATTTTTTTCATTTAATTTTTAATTTGTTTTCTAAATAAGCTTCAGGATGTAAAATTATAATTTCTTATAATGTATGTATGTAGGTACGTACATCATTCTGAATTAACATGTGAAAATTTTTATTTTGTTTTGTTTATATATTTATATCAATTGTTTTTTTATTAAAAATGAAAAAATCTTAACCAAACAAATCAATAAATGAAGTTATTTTAATTTTTTTTAGATTCAAATTTTTATCACTGATATAACGACTATTATTTCTTATAACTGCTATCATTGTTTTTGTAATCCTTCGTTAAACGCGATTCTGAGGGTCCGAGGAAGGCGATAAACAAAGTATACAAAGCATTAGAGCGTTAACACAAAAGAGGTGCCAAAAGAACAACTAAAAAAATTATTTAAAGATACATATAAATTTATTGCTTAAAAATAAAAAATATTTTTTTACTCAGCGCCAATTATGTTTTGCATAAGGACGCCAAAGACATTTTCTCCGGACCTGCGGATACTAATGTATAGTATTTTTTATATTTTACTTAGTTATTACAAAATATAATTATTATTTTATTAATTCGAAAAATAAATTATTAGTTTCAAATAATATAATTTCTTGTAAACATTTTCATGTAATAAAAAGTATCATTGTCGCAGAATTTTGCGAAATTGCACATAATACTATTCTTTTTCCATGCAATAACAATTTCCTAAATAAACATTCAACTTTTTTATGCGTATCTTTGTTGAAAGAAAAAAATGTATTATGTTACGATATGCGGTACTAAGTTAACTCTTTAAGTTAATAGAAGCTATTTTTACCCTCTTTAAAGTCATATACAGTTAAGCCTATAACAAAATAGTTTGAAAATCGATTTATACCGTACAGAACAACCATGAAAAATTAAAGTTTTTTATTGAACTATACTATATACCGTTCAGTTGTCTGACACGAATAAATTTATGTTAAAAAAATAATGAATTATTTGTAGAGTTTTTCAACTCGATTTAGAAATAAACACCCACACGCGTAAGAAAAATTAATGATGTTAAATAAATGAATAAATCTAACGGAGTAAATAATATAACAAGTCAACAATTATTGTCAATTTCAGACATAATATTTCCGAAAATAATAATTAATTAACAAACACTTACCTTTCAGTTGCGTGCTGTCTATCGCGAACATATTTAAGGCAAGTAAATGCAGGAATCTATTGCAACTCAAATGGACAGGAGTCTGTTGGAGTAAAACACGGAATTCTCGGAGCATCTGCATGGCGGCATGTTGAAAGGTCTCCATACTGAAAGAATCAAATAAATTAGTGCAAATTCGAAGATTTAATCTTATGCAAATTTACTTTTTCTTAATATGCAGAACTCGTTAAAATTTATTAAATATTTCGGATAAGTTTTTAAGAGCTGAAATATTCGATCTATTTGAAGTTCATACGCCATATAAATCTTATTTAGACAGTTTAAAAATATTATTTACTTTATAAAAAAAGTTAAAATGAAAGAAATATTTACTTTCTGTTTTATTTATTTAAATAATCAAATATTGAAGTTTATTGAGAAGATTACAACGAATCTTATAAAAAAACAATTATTTATAAATGAATATTTTACTGATAAATTAAAACAGTTTTTAAAGTTCTTAAATACAGACTTTTATGGCTGAGAAGCTACGGTCATCACTTTTTATATTTATATTTTTAATACTAATCTCCCAATTTGAAAAAAAATAATAAACCGGATATAATAAACTTAACTAATTGAAAAATATTATAACATTTTAACAATATATCGTTACCAATGTAATTATTTAAAAAATTGAAGTTAACTTTATTTTTTAATCTCGTTTATCGACAGTGATACATATTACTGAGAGTAACTATCTTTTATTGAATAAATAACAATTATCAATTAATTAATTTTGATTTTTTATTACTATTAGTAGAATTAAATAAACATAAAAATTCGGAAACTACTTTGAATCATAAGTTTCATTCGAACCCCCTAAAAGAGTACAAAATGTAATACTACCGCCATTTTCGTAAAATCAAAATGGTGGTAATAATATTAGTGCAGTTTTGTGAAGTGTTAAATAAACTTAATTATTTACCAAGTGCCAATTAGAAAAAGAATTCAATATAAATTAAATATTTTTTATAAATTTTTAATAACAAAAATAACTACCAAGTATTATAATTCCATTTAAATTAATTTAAATATTAAACCCTTCATCTATGAAGAGGTTAAGATAAAACCATTTGCTTTTATATAAATTTTTCTTAATTCATTTGTTAATATTTTAAATCAATTTATTAAACAAAAAAAATTACAATCAAAATGTAATAAAAAGTGAATAATATTTTTTATATATTAGTTTCTTGATCAGTAATAATTAACTCGGTAACAAAAAAAAAGTATCTAATAAAAACGTTAATTTTAATCAGATCATTCAAATGACGTAGAAAGAAAAATTCGATGCATCCACAGTGATAATGAAATGTTAATGAAGCAAACATGATCGATTCCCATAGAAGCGCAATTTTTAAAATGAATCGAGTAACGATTACGTGTATTGCAATTCCGCCAATTAACTAGTCGGGCAATTAAACAAAAATTGAATCGTGTCATGAATATGCGAGGCACGCGTGTTACCTATCGTATACGTTCTGCACGAGTGCTGACAGAAACGACACAACACAACAGCCAATGTGAACCTGTGAGAATTGTTATCGAAATTGACACCAATATCGAATCATTCCACGAAGACATAATAACAAAAGTAAGTACTAGCATTAAGTGCGTCCACATGTTTTGCAAGAAATATATTCTACCTTTATAAGATTATAAAAATATACGCTAATTTATTCAACCAAATACAAAGTTTTATCGTATAATTTTCCAAATATTTAAACATTACAGATAAACATATATAAATTATTAACCGGTCACCAAATTTATAAGTATTAATATTAATTACAAAACTATAATCAATTTTTATTTATTTCTGTACAAACAGGAATTTTTCTATAAATCAGAATTACTGTTAAACAACTTATTATACTTGATTTTTAACTAATAAAAATTTATGAAAAATAAAAATGTAAATACAGAATAATAAAAAAGTGAAATGATTTATTTCTCATTTAAATGAATGACTATTCAAAAAAATAATTTTATATTTCATTGTATAATGAATCACCATAAATGAAGATAGAAAAATAATATTAAATTAAATTCTTGTTATTTTTTATTTGAATATATCAAAACAACAAATTAATAATAATTTTTGAATTTTAAAGCTCTATTAATCTAAAATACTGTTTAGAATTGTATTTTAAAAAAATATTTTATAATGTAATTAATTCAAAGTATTGGTTGTATGATATGAGGAAAATAAGAATAATATAAGAATTGGGATGCCGGAGGCAAATCTTAGGTCAAGATAAGCCAAGAATAGGGCTGCTGCTGAGACAGTCGTCGATCGAGGTCGCACAATACAGTTATATTAACAGTCTGCCAATACTGTTGAGTTTCGCATACTCGTATAAATGGTAGCATAGCAATTGACCAACCGGGGTCAACGCTTCTCTGGATTATGTGAGATATAGTAAATAAAGTACGGGTGGAGTATGTAGACCTGTTTGTGGAATGAGCAATTTTTTTCTCTAACAACCAGCAGATATTAGATAATCTTATACAAGCACTAAACGAATCTTTTAGGTGTCACTGTAGCCGCCATAGTGTCGCTGTGAACTTTTTAATTAAATGAACGTAACCCGTTACGTATTTGCATACGATTTCAAAGTTGCAAAACGATACAGGTTCCGATATGAGCGCGGAAATGTTACTACAGAGCAACATGCGTGCAGCTTGCAAATACAGAATATGTGTGATTTAATCCAACTATTTAATTAATTCAATTAATTATCTGATACTAATTGAAAACAAATTGCATTTCATTATTTCACATTTTAATATTATTATTAATTAATCCAAATTTAAAATTATTAACATTTCATATTAGTTCAAATGAATTTATTCATAAATTAACAAAAATCTTTAATTAATCAACTAATATAAAAAATTAACAATAAGGCGGCAATTAATGCTTAATATTTTCCAAATATCTGCTTAAATGTACTGCACGAATACACATAATCATTATGCAACAAGCAAAATCATAAAATCGTGAATAAATTGTATTCGAGTATGTTTTATATGTACGGGCACACAATGAACTTCATTGGACTAGAATAAATTTAACAAATACGGAAATTTCATGAACCAAAATACAAGACAAAGAGCATTATTAGTTTCAAATTGAACAGCAAAGTAAAATAGCTGATGAATGGAATGATTTTTCAAATAAATAAGATGTTATAACGGAAACTTACCCAATTTTTGTTATAAGTTTGCCGTGTACATGTAGGTAGCTTGTTATGAACCTTTTGTTGACCTGAAATAGAAAAAATAATACTTTTAGTAATCGAAAAGGCACATTCAAATAAGTTAAAGCATTACAAAAATTTTAATTATTAAAAGATACTTACATCAACACTTGAAAGCGAGTAAAGATCCTCCTCTTCAGAATCTAAAGTAGACTCTTGTGCAGCTGATGTAGTCCGATGTAACCTGCGACCACCATCTGGATGTACCCATATTTCTCGTCGAAGGGATCCAGGAACATTTTGCGAGGACTCTTTTTCTTTCATCTGTAATTTTGCTTTTTCCTCGCGTCGCTTACGTTCGGTTTGTTCAAACTAAACAAATTAAAATTAAATAAATATAAATTTCATTTCATTTGGAATAAATTAAAATTTAATATTTATGTATAAAATACATACACATGTTTGATGTAGATACTGCAGCATTAAACAAAGAATTTTATTGTAATTGAGAATAATTTTAAAAAGTATTTAAATCTTACCTTTTTCCTATTTTCATCAAATAGCGAAATAAGACTTTCTTTAGCGGACTGAACTGAATTAGATGACATTAAACTCCTCATGTAATAATAGACAGCATCTAATTTTCGACGCTGTAATTAATAAAAATAATTATATAATTATTTTTAAAAATTCTAAATTTGAGTAACTTACCGCATAAACAGCTAATAATGCTAATTGATTATAGGGTCTACCATTTTTAGGATTAATTTCTTGTGCTTTAATGTACCATCTAGAAAAAAAAAAACAATTTATGTAAGCTTCATTTGTTTTTCATATTTTGAAAAATGTGTAACTTACTGTCTGCATTTTCCATAATTATTTGTTTCGTTAACATTTTCTTTATAACGTGCCAAATCTCCCAAAAATAAAAATATTTTCTGTGCTGATACTAAAGCTAAACCTATAAATCCTAACCCCTTGGAAGGCGGCATATTATTAATGCCAAGATAATTATCTAATTTAAATTTATATCCTTCTTCTAGTACTTCCAATAATCTCTCAAAATACTTAGTTCCTTCATCAATTAAAGACAATATAATGCTTTTATACTGCTGTTTATTTTCTAGATCAGTATTAATAGATTTTCTCATCATTTCAATAATGTTATAATAAAGAATTTTCCAAAAATGATTTTCTACATTTTCAGTTTGACAGAATTTTATATCCCTAACAAGAAGGTATTCCAAACTTTCTCGAAAAAATTTCCGAAGAAATGCAACATCTGTAGTCCAATTGTGTAATAAAGAACCAGATTTTATGATATACTGCAGTTCAAAATCTGCGCGTTTTATGTCTAATAATAATAAATGATGTTGTTGTCGACATGCTCTAAAGTTTTCGGAATATGGATCATACCACGCTGGACCAACATTTCCATATTGGTCAGTTGTGTATAATGTAGCAGTTGGTATTTCTATATTATGAGAATCTGGTTGAACTGTATCGATATTTGGCAAGCGTGAATTTGAAGTAGTAACAATAATTGGTTTATTTGGATTATTTGGATCATATAAAGTTCGTTGTTGGCCAGTTGGACTTGTTTTCATACGTTGCACAGGTCTGTTATGTCGTGACATGCTTTCAGGTAAATTCAAAACTGGAGGTTTAGAACGATCTACAGAAGTCTGAGGCAATATAATAATACCAGGTTTTGGTTTATCACACTGATCTTTAGCCTCAATTATATTTTCTGGATACGTAGTTCCAGTTTTAAGTTTCTCATTATTTTCTAAAGTATCTATCTTTTTTTCTGAACTACATCGTAGACGTATTTCATCCCTCCAATTTTCGACTTCATTACACGAATTCCTACGACTTCTATCTATACTTGAATTCCTGCTAGAATTATCATTGTTTGATTTTCTATTTCTTCTTTCATTACTTCTATCTCTAAAACTGTTTTTTCTACGTCTGTGTCTTGATTCAGGAACTTTAAACCCATCTTTATCTAAATGTTCTTTACTATAGCTTAAATCACTATTTAATGATTGTTTATTCCTTCGATTTTGCTGTTTGTTGTGATTATTATCTATTTCATTATTTGTATTATTTTTATTTTGATTATCATTGCTCCTATCTCTTCTACTATTTCGACTTGAACTTCTAAAAATTTAAAGGGTGTAAGAACCATTGTTTAATTTTTTAATCGCAAATATTACCTATGACGATTTCCTCTATTTCTTTTATTTTTTCTTGATCTATTTGCATTTTGTTGAAGTTGTTGCTGCTGCTGTTGTTGTTGCTGCTGCTGTTGCTGATGTTGTTGCTGATGTTGTTGTTGTTGCTGTTGTTGAGAAACACTTTCAACTAAACTAGCAACAGAAGAACATCTTGTCATTGAATCACTCAACGCTTCAGCTTCTAAGCGTTCATTTAATTCAACTTCTTCACTCCAATCCTGAAAACCCCAAACGAAATTGTGAATCACACTTTTTATATATAAAAACTATGTACATACCAGTATTTCTTCAGATTCTTCACGAACTGGATTACCAGTCTTTTTGAAAGGCGATGAAGGGGAAACTTCCAATTTACTATCCACACTAGTTACACTACTTTTTCCTGGCGATTCAGGAATACTATCAACTGTAATTCTATTATCTTGTATAGGAGTTCGACATCTATTAGAATCTAAGACGTTAATATTTTCCACACTTCTATTTTTTTGAGCAAATGGAGGCGGAGTACATGGTCTCGAGTTAGCAGGGCTTAAAAGCATTACCCGATCAGGTGTTAATGATCGCATCATTTGGTTTGCATACTGTTCTGGAGTATCAGGCCTAAAACGCCCACGACCACGAACTCGTGTATCAGGGATTGTATATGACCAAACTGGTGGTGGCGGTGGTGGAACATTATTTTCATGGTGTGGTATAAGTACATTATTAACATATGATGGTACTGGACCAGCTGGTCGATTCTCCATTTGATGATAACTTATATTTTGTGGAGGATAAGTGTTTGGAATTCGATGGGAAGCATCGGAAACTTGAAATGTAGCAGTATTACCATCCCAAGTATCATCTAAAACGCCTGGATAAGTGCTTGGATCAATGTTATTTTCTGCTAAATATTTACGACGAAATCTAGGTGCAAGTGCCTCTAAATTAGGAATTGTTTTATGTGGTTTTCCTGTTTCTAAACATATAGTACTATGTCTTCTTCCAGAAGGTGGTTTAGCCTGGATATTTTTCGCTGGATAATTATGATTAACACTATTATTACTAGCTGGTTCAACACTACGTGTATCACGAATTCTATTACTCATATTTGTTTGTGGACCTAAAATTCTAGGTTCAGATGCTTGGCGAGTATCACGATCTCGATGTCTGCCTCCATGTCTTCTATCAGAACGTGTATCACCATCATTATTGCCACCATGATCTGCATGATCTAGTCCTAATCTACGATTAGCAGAAAACCGCTTTGATTTCGAATAAGCGTTTAATCTTTCCGAACTTCCATTATAATGTGACATGTTTCCGTTTCTTTGATCTGTTTTTCTATTAGGTCTATGATCAAGGTCGTAATTTGAATTTTTATTAAGATTTATCATAGATCTGCTACTTGTCTTATCAATTCCTGTCATTTCACGTACAGCCATAGCTTGGGCTACTGGTTTTGGTACATATATTGGTTGTTCTGGTTTTTTATTTCTTTTCCTTGGATCCATACCTGCATCATTGGAATTATTTACATTTTCCGAATCATAGTTTCTATTATCATTTTTCTTTCTATTACTTTTAAAATCTGGGTTACAATCGTTTATATGTCTTTGTTTAATATTAACTTCATTTTCCTCAAAATCTTGAACACTCTTTCGTAATGGACCACTACCTGGTCTATAAATTGGTTGATGAGGCTTTCCACGACGCATAGCTTTATTTTTGAAGGTTATGCAATCTAAATAAACAATAATAAATTCTTACAAAAAAAATATTTATAAATATAAATTTAAAAACAAAAATATGAAATTTAATATATCGATAAATAAAAAATAAACAAAGAAAAGATAAATAATATAAAGTAATACGAAATGTTATGCCAATCAATGCAATCAATCAAAACACAAGTCTTTTTTTTTTAATTTTAAAATTTATACATAAAATACATGAAATAATCAAAAATGTACATATCTTTAAGAGTACATATACTTAAAAATGTAAATAATTAACCTATATAAACAATATAGCAAATAAATGAAAAATATATTTTGTTAGGTTATAACACAAATAACATTCAATTTAATTTTGGCAAAAAAATAATATAAAAACACCACTTACAGTACTATAACAATATAATTATCGCAAAATACTAAGATAAAATTATTTCACAAACCTCTAAAATCTTCCATTTGGTTTTTACTTTCTTTGTCGTTATTCGCCATATTATTATAGCATTTGAAGTTATGAAGAAATACGTTGAAATTTTATGCAACAAAATAAATTCCAAGAAAAATTATGCAATAAATTTATTGTCATTTAAACCAAGTATCAAAAAGAATAAACAAGGAAAATTGATTTTCATTTGACTTTTCTTATTAAAAATTTGACATTTAAAAAAAAAGTAAGTTGGATACCGCGAAATTCAAAATTTGCAGTATTTTATAAACAATTAGTAGCATAAAATTAAATTTCTATTTTCTAAAACACTTACTTTAAGAATTACAAAATGCAACCTCAATTTGATGAAAATATATGTAGTTATAAAACAATGTATGTTTTGAAGAAAAAAATATGTTTGATCTAATTTTTTTCTTTCATTCATAGTAAAACAAATAATAATGTAAATTGTATTAGATACACTGAAGATAAAAAATCGTTAGCTGTAGGATCTTTTGATGGAACAGTTACCTTATTTAATATAAAAAATATAGCACAAGAAATCATTTTGCAAGATAAAGAAACAAAGGAAGTTGATAATGTTGTCACTTGTATTCAATATGCAGAGAAAAAAGGAAATTGCTTAACTTGCAGTTGTATATATTTATTAAAATAATATTATAAATATGTTATCTATAAATACATATTTATAGATGCTGGAGGTTTAATAAAACAATGGGCTACAGATACGGGCTTATGTAAATTCACAATAAATGAACGGCGGCAAACTATGGGTATAGCTTTTCATCCCAAACATCCTAAAATATTTGCGTATGGGGACGATGGAAAAATATTATTATATGATGAAGAAACTACGAAAAATGAACTTACTTATCAATCAAGGTACATATATGCTCACTAATATTGTAAAATTAATTAATTGAATTTTGAAGTACAGTGAATCAAATCAACTCGACGGACACACAACAAAAATATTTTCTCTATGCTTTAATCCTGTTAAACCCAATGAATTTGTATCTGGTGGATGGGATAATGTTATATATTTTTGGGATGCTCGCATTCCTAGTGCCGTGCGAACAATATCAGATGTATTCATTGGAGGAGATGGCATATCAATAAATAAAAAAGGAACAGAGGTTAATCTATTTCAATATATTTTAATATTATGTTTAATTTTGATTTTATAGATTTGTACAGCTGAATTTAAAAGAGAAAATCCTATGAAACTTTGGGATTACAAAACAGGGAAACTTATTACTAAAATAAACCCTGATTCCGTCTTAACTCAGGTTTGTAAAAATTATTCAATTTTTTATACAGAATTATCACTATATTTTTAGTTATATTCAGTAAAATATGCAACTGATACCGTAACTGTTGTTGGTGGAAGTGAAAATAATATTTTGCGAGTTGTTAATATGAAAACATATACGGTATTTATAAAATCTTATATTGTTATAACACTTTGATTTAAACTTTATATTTTTTAGACAATAAGTGCAGTAAAAACATTACCAAGTGGAGTTTATGGTATAGATTTATCTCCGAATCAAAAGAAAGGGCAATATGTTAATAAATTTGACGAATTAGCCGATTTACCTAATATAGCTTTCTGCAGTGGAAAATTTGTTTATGAATTAAGGTACCGGTAATATTAAAACATTGCATTTATATGTATATCAACTTGCAAATAAGAAAACGAAAGGTAGTATAAATTAGATATGCTGTGAAATTTTTTATCAACTTGATAAATAAATTTAAAAAAATAAGTGCTGACATATCGCATTTAATCGCAGTAGAAATATGCATATGACTAAATACAAGAAAAAATAAATTGAATATAAATTTAAAGTTGTATTTTATTCATGTCAAATATCTAGGAATGGTTAATAGATAATTGAAGAAATAAAATAGGAAAAATAATAAAAATTATTGGGTATATACAAGAAAAAATATGTATGAATAAATAACAATCTTTTTAATCATAAATTATTTTATAGTCTATCTGTAAAACTATTATATTATGTAATAAAACAAATCTATAGTACAAAAATTTATAGCTATCACTCACAATTTACACACAAAGCTATGTGGAAAATATAACCATATAAGCATGTTAACATAACACGTTAATATGATTTTATTAAAACTATTTTCACATATTTGCAATGAGATTTTTTTTAAAGTCACGTTGAGCATGCACAATGTATGCTGTAAATCTCAATTAATTATTAATACTTTTCTCACATGCATACAAGACTAGATTTCATGACAGCCATTACAAATTTGCAACTTGCTTCTTGTTGTAACAATTTTTGCATTTTTGACAAAATCAATATTACAAAAAGAAAATTAAACTAGGTAATTATTTAAAATATAATTTACAAAAAGTCAACATATATTCATTTACATTGTATTATAAACAGGATTGTTGTTTCTAGGCTTAATGTTAAGACATGTATGAGAATCTTTTTTATTGTGTTTTTGTTTCTTATTAGCCGCTTTCACTACCGTTGCCATAACAACACTAGGATGTGGTGCACCAGATGAAACAGGCGGTCGTTTCGGAACATTTTCTATAGCTGAATCGGGGTCTTGTTGAAATATATTTGACATTGGGATTACCATAGGTGGTGGGATTTTATCCGTTGTATCTGATAACATTTCAATACAAGAATAACGGCTATTTTTGTTCTGATTATTAGCGAAAAATTTATTATCAAATAAAGTTCTGGTTTTGGCTATTATAGGTACTTCTTGTTGTGCATTAGGACTTCGATTATTAGTTGCATTAGTAATGCCAACAACTTCGTATTTACCAACTAATTCTTTAACAGATATATCTTCAACAGATTCAAGATTTTCTTCAGGATAGGTATTGTTAGTAGGAGAAGAAGGTAAACTACCACTCTTGCCTTTCAATCGATCATTTTCAGGGCTAATGTTGTCAGTAACAACAATTACTTGTTCTGGTTTTATATTTGTTTTGGCTTCAAATTCTTTTTTAAGATTCTTAACTATACCTGATATACAACTATTATCATTTTCATTTTGTGCATTATCTATATGCGTGTTGCGTTTTGAAATCGATTCAGATTCTTTATGTAAATTTTCTAAATAAATTTTGTGTTTCTTAACAAATGAATACTGATTAGGATATATGACACTAGAGTTGGACGCTTCGCAAGGAGATTTATTATTTCTTAATAAATCTGCTTTTGATTCAATTTGGGAGACATTTGAGACCGAACATGAAGATAAAGGAACGCAATCACTTGATATGAGATTAATTGAAGACCTTTCCGGTGCACTAACAGATAACCGAGATCCACTGGCAAGACGAGAATTAGAATATAAATCACTATCACTAATAATGTCTATTTCTTTTGATATGGCGTTAGATAAATTACATGGCTGATCAACTAATCTTTGGCTGTTCTTTTTAGCTTCACAGAGATCTGGAGAACTGCGGTAATGCACTATTCCAGTGTTGTACGCTTCCACAGGCCCTTCATTTTCAGAAAGAACCGAAATAGAATAATCTGAGGTCAGAGTTTCTGTCGACGGACTTTTATGTGGTTTTATTTCACCAAAATTCATAATATTATTTGTGCTATTGTTTTCTACGTTATCAGTATTCTTTGAATCCGGTCGTTTTTCTGTTTCTCTAGCACCTTCAATTTTTTGTTTAGTTCTTTTCACAGTACCTGGATACCAAGGTATTTCATCCCGGTTATATGGAAACATACCACTAGATGTACTATCAAGTAATTCGGTTGTGAGATATTGTGCTGACTTTTCTCCTTTCTCGTTCAGAGATTGGCTTCCTGTTTGACCCGGTTTCATGTCATATGATCCCCAGGAACTATTCCGTGATGGTAAAGTACGTGTATCCCCGGATCCCCATGAACTATGTCGTGATGGTACATCCCGCGTTTCACCTTGATAACCAAGGACTACAGCACTATCGTATGAACTCCATGAACTTTGTCGTGATGGACATTCTCTAATGCTTTCTTCATTTATTAATTCAGTAACTTGTTGCGGTGGGACAACGGTAGCGGGTATAATAACACTGTTTCTTTGCTGTTTACGTTCTTCACGATCAAAAACTTTATCTAACTGATTTGAAAACAAATCATCCTCTTTCCGTGTTGTAGGCACAACTTTGTTGCTATTATTACCAAGTACACCTAACACAGTTTTATTACAGAACACTTCAGGTGTTGTTTTTTGTATATTGTCTTTACACGTAACATTTAATTTAGAGTTATCTACATTGTTCACTAATGGTACAGAGTGTCTAACAACAGTTGATGAAGTCCACACTACACTATCCTTGGAATTCAATACTTTTGAAGAATCACAGTTGTACAAACAAGAATTTTCCGTTTCGTATGAAACAACGGTGGGTTTCGATTCTCCGGGATCCCAAATTTCCTTTTTCACCAACTTCGCTGTTAACATAGGAGGAACAATTTTGACCAATTCTTCTTCATATTTAATACTTAAATCTTCAAAATTTACTTCAACTGGAGAATTAGGTTTTGATTTAGTATTTTCAAATTGTGTTGTTAAGTTTAAAACTAAACTTTTCTTATCTTTTGTTGAAGATTTAGAAACTGATCCAGTACTTTGTGATACAAGTTCGTTAATTCTATGTTTGACTAATGGTTTGATACTTTCACTACGTTTTTTACATATATGTACTATTTGATTTGGCGACGCACTATACGATTGTCCATCATTAAACTGCATTAGTACGTTGCGAGCATTTTCCAAAGGGCACGAATTTGATTTTCTTCTTACTTCTGGCGAAGTATGTGCATTCACAGATAATGAATCTTGGGAACTATCTTTACTTAAATTTTCTAATGATAGGAAAATAGGAGCTGAACCTCGTTCAAAGAGAATATTACATTCTCGACGAATATCGGGCGACCATGATTTCGGTCTGGTTCCAATATTTCGCAAATCATGACCAGACAGTGTATTTTGCAACGCGTGATCCTCACACTTTTGCGATTCTGTTGTTGAATTTGATTCGCTTGGAACTCTTTTCTCACTTTTATTGACTAGTTCAGGCGATTTTAAATTTGTTTCTGATTTGGATCTTTGTAATTTTTCTTTGTTTTTCATGGCATCCAAAATACCTTGATACGTTTCTAATTGTGCAATGAAACTTGTGTTTGGTTTGATGCAGTTTCGCTTTTCTTTAACATGTTTCAAAGCTTTTTGAAAGTCCCAATTATAGGCTTTCATAGCATATGCAATAACTACTGAAGCTGAACGACTAACACCCATTTTACAATGAACTAATACTTTTGAGCCTGCTTTTCTCGCCTTGGTTATATATTTAAAAGTTTTGTCCCAATATTTAAGTAAATCTGTTTTCTCATCGTCATATACTCGGATATTTAAATAATCGAACATTCCAGGGAAAAAATTATCTATTTCTCTTGTTACATTTAAAATGTGACCAACGCTGAAAAAGATAATTATTTTGTAATAATTATTAATTTAAAATTTAAAAATAAATGTCTTACCCATTTTTTTGCAACTCTTCAAAATTAGAAGCATTCCATTCTGATCCTAAATAGACGTGTTCAAATATTTCCGTAGGCGCATCCATCTGACCTAAAATAGTCAACATTTCTTGATCTATGAATGACTTAAATTCTCCTAAATCCATATCCAAGTCTTCTTCTAATCGGCTACGTATGTATTTACTTGTAACTTCGTCTAAATCCACGGACATCATGATTTCTTTTAAAGTTGAACGTATTACTTGTTCCGTTTCATCTCTTTCCCTAGGCCTTTAAAAGAAAAAAAAATTGAATGAAGTAAGTAATTTAAATAATTGTTTTTAAATAATTACTTTGTGCGAACTGAATCGGGCGAGGGGGGTCTCCTTGATTCCAAACTGTCCATAGCATGCCATTCATTGAGACAGGAGCGATCTGATTCAATGTGTTGTTCATAGTAATTGACCCAATCATGGGTTGGCCCGCCTTGGAAGTAATTCTGCTCGCGTGCTTTTGAACTCACTTTATGTAACGTTTGCAAAGCCGACCTATCAAATATAAATGATCATCATTAAAATTTATATTAAAAAATAAATAGAATAAGATTAAATTTCGTCATCTTAAAAATAAGCTATCAACGACACACTCAAATTCAATTATTTTTATTTAACGGCTCAAGGTTAGCAAGTCACTTTTACCATATTCAAATATTGTATATTATTTGTTATTAGATTTTGAATAAAATATTAAATTAAAAAAATACTTTGTTTGGTTGTTTAATTTACAAGCATATATTTTTAAAATTGTAACAAGTTAAAGAAAAGCTTTTAAATAAATAAATATTTATTTAAAAAATGTAATATTGTTTAATAAACAGAAACAAATATTATTCGGTTTTTTAATTAAATGAATTCCTTTCATATTTATTAACAATATTTCAAAAAATACTTTTTAGATTTATTTTTTATAATTTAAGAGTAAATATTTATTTAAAAAAAAGTATTAAATCGAAATACAAAAAAATATTATTTAGATGTTTAATTAAATGAATTCCTCTCATATTTGTCAAAAATTTATTTTTTACAATTTTAAAATAATAAATATATTCTTAAAATGTAAAATAATTTAATTTAATTATTGTATATCGCGGAAAACATTTTTTAAATAACAAAAAATACCAAACACCAAATCGGAAACAGTAACCAAATAAATATTGTATTTCTCCTTGGTATTTCCAAACGAAACCTTTTACGCGAATACAAGTTTCTGACTAATCGTTGTATAAAAATAAGGCAATGTAAAAATCATATGTTTTACCTTTGATACTCCCACATGGAAGAGCACAAATGACAACTAAATCTCCTATGAACTACCATTATCACAAGTCCTTCCACACTACTATCAAAGTATTAAAACTATTATTTCAGTACAATGCAGAAATAATATTTCAATGAATACTAAATACAGCTAAATTGTATAGTAATTAGATACAAAATGCTATATTGTTTATGTTGAGAATTCACACCCATAACTCATCATTATAATGAATTTCACTTTCGTTTTGTTAAAACGCAAGCATTCACAAACCGCACATGATAAGTTGACCACATACGAAACACTGCTCGCCGCTGCTGCTATTTTATAAACACATAACATTGAACGCGAGCAAAACTAGTGAGACTGAACGGAATTCTCATAAGACGGCGAATTAAGGCAGCAGCAACGTAGGTTGTCGCCAAGCAGAGAGCGGGAAACTTGTCGCGCTAGATACTGCCTTATTTAGGCATAGCTTACGTCTTACAGTGGGGGATTGGGGACGTCCAGAAGGAAGAGAAAAGATCAACCAACCTTTGAATTAATGCAACAAACTCTCAATGGCTTTTGCAGGAGACAACATTGCAGTAAAAGCGAATGATAAATTCACTCAATCCTACAAATCGATCCATTGTGTTTTATGTAAAATATGCATTTACCAAGGTAGGTACGGTTAAAACATCACCAAATACGGTTGAAGATCATTCAAGTATATTCTATTCTGCTCTGCATATAATAATTTATTTCGGAATCGTCCCTGATTTACTTCAATTAAGGAAATAAATATTATTCCAGCTATTTTACTTATAAAATCAACATGGTTTACTTTAAAACTATCAAATGCTATTTATTTTTCATTGCCACATATTAACAAGTTAAGTAAAAATCTCTGTAGAAGGATAGGATGACGTTATATTAACTACTTAAGCCACCCAGTTGTTTCGTTCACAAATATGGGAAGCCTACATCAGCATTCTTTTACTTACTATATTAATTTTTAATTAAATATCATGTTACAAATATATTTGATCATTAATTAATATTTAAAATACTTTTAAATATTTATAACAAAACTATTTTTTGTTTTTCTTTTGAAGGTTACCTTGTTACATATAAATCTTATCTTTTAACCACAATCTAAGAAACTTACTGATTTTACATATTTATCGCACGTTTGCAAAAGTAAGTTCTTTCGAATATTTCATCTAATAATCCACATGTATGTTAAAATAAATACTTTGAGAAAGATTTATATAAGCAGAATAATTATATTTTATTCAAAAACCGTTTGTAATCAGAAAACAATTTTTCTAATTTAATTTAGTTCACATTTTACATCGAATTTCAATTCCAAAATATTATACAGTGTTAAAGTGAATCCTTTGAAGTCTTAATAACATTATAAGATTATTTTCAATTACATTACAGACACACACACACACACACAAGGTGTACAATATCATTTATATAAATAATTAGGTATATTGCAGTTTAATTACAAAATTATAAATAAATCACATTTCCAACGGTTCTTATCTTAATATTGTGGGATTTGACATTTAAGAATAATATATTTTGGTTAATGGCATTATATATTCGACATTTTAAATGAGTAAAGCTAGTTTTACTTTCATATTAATGCCTACAACATTTTAATTATATTTATTATATTCATGAATTAAAAAAATACTTGTATGCAACAAGTTTTTACCGAATTGATTCGTAAGATATAAGACAAAAGTTTGATGAATGAGATACCAATAAGATAAAAAGAAATAAAGTAAGCGATAGTAGCTGTGCTAGCCCCTCTAACGCCACCCCGTCCTATTGTATTTATAAGGCAACAAGTACTGTTGAATTCAAATCCTTAAATGGAAGTTGCAGTATTCGCCGGCAAAAACAAGTATCTCCGTATTTTAGTAATGCTAAAAATCCGTTCTCATAACGGTTAGCCGCACTGTTGATGCACATATTAAGCAGGCGCTACTAGTACCAGTCCTTATAGCTTCCATTGAGGAGTTTAACTGACGGCCGATGCAGTAAAAAACTACCTATTTAAGAGACTGCAGCAAGCTGCCAGCTTCTATATGCTTTGTATTGTCTGTTCGTCCTGTCCAATGGACAAGTTGCTATTCTGCGATAATTACCTGCTGGTTTATACAACCATCAGATGTTTTTTTATTCTTCACTTCCTTTCATCAAACATATAATTAGAATTTATTGTAATAGCTCCTTCTTTTTCATCTCGTTTTTCTTCATAAAAATGGAGTAACCATCTACTCAGAATTTCTTTAAAACAACACAATGCTACTTTGAAAACATGACTTTTAATATTAACTATCTTTTAATTTCAATTAATCATTTTCTATTGGCTAATCGTACAATATTAACAATCATGTTTCCAAGTGAGAGAAGAAACAATTTTTTTTGCAAATGCTGAAAAACTGTTTACGAGTAACTCATAAAAGATTTTTCTACTTCAGTGAAATTCATCAAATAAAATCAAAAAGCCAGTTCAGTTGTTGAAATGTTTGAAAGTTTCAGGAAAATATGCTTCAAGAGTTTTAAAATGGAAATTTTATCTAATTGTATTCAAAATGGACGACAAATTTATTTTATATATTGTTGGTAACTGCTGCTAACAACTAACAGATTTTATTTATCAAATAATTACAAATGAAATCTTAAAATGATACGTTCATAAAATTTTCTGCATGTTCACGTTGTATTGCAACAAAATTACTATGAATCATAATAAATTATGAAAGAAACAAAACGAAAATATAGAAATACCAGAAATTATAAATTTCTTTGTCATACAACAACAAAAAATAAGGAAACAATTCCTAATTATGGAGTATTTGGAATTTCGCATTAGTTAAATGGATAAACCATAAGAAAAAAATATATTTAGGTTATAAGTCAAGATTATTAAATTAAATTTTATGTTCGGAGTTTCTAAGAATATTAAATTAGATCTTAAAATAATTTCATCACTTAGTTGTAAAAACCTGACAGTATGTCAGGTTTATTTTCATATAAATCACAAAACCTTGAAAAACTTTTCGCTTAAGAATCTGGAAAAGTTATAACGTAGAAAGTGGGAAATTCTCCGACAAACAAAAGCAAATCAATTTAATATTAGAATATTCTGCTGGCATTTACGTGCCAAATAATAAAACTTTAACTAAATCAATATAGACATGTTTTAAAAGTAGGTAACAGCCTACGCAAAACAAATCATTCAAATTAAGTAAAAAATTAATTTAATTTTAATGAAATGTTCTATTAATAAAAATTGAAAGAGGATTAAATATGACAGAAGCATCTTCTAAACGGGCATTTAAATGTGTAAGCTAGTCAGATGATGTATTATGTGACGATAATCGCTATAATAATCATATGAAATGTTGTAGGCTTAACTAGTTACGTTGGTTCGATTAAGAATAGTGATTTATACTTGCATTCAAAAACAACACCTACAGTTTTGGCTTGGCTTTAGCTCACTTGCATAGATACGCTATTGAAATAATTGTGTTTTTTTAATGGCATTACGCAAGCAATTTTTAATCTAACTAAACAGTTATTGTTCTTAATTCATATACAATACTTTATACGTATGTATATATTTTATGAATAAATACACTTATTTGATTCATTTATTTTTTGTGAGTTAAAAATCTTTTAATAAAATCCTTAACAATACACTTTTCTTTCATAAAAATATATATTTTTTATTGTCCAAAAAAACATTTTTATAGAACAATATAAATATATACCTTGATTTATTTAACTTCTAATTATTACCTTTAAATTTTCAATAAAACTTTTTCTAGTTTGTTTTAATGAAGTAATAAAGTAAGAGATTTAAATTTAACTTGTCATTAAATAATGCGAAAAAACTTAGGTTAGAAATACAGTAAACATAAAAATAAATACTTAAAACAACCACAAAGAAAACAAAATATTTTAGATAATAGAAATAGATGATTTTTTCGTAAAATGCGGTTATTTAAAGTAAAGAAAATTTAATCCAAATAACTTAAATAATTTTTTCTACAGTCGCTATACAAAGTAGGTATTTTGCGCTCTTTTTTCAACGCAAAAACTTTGCCGTTCTAGACCGACAAAGTAGAAAAAACGCTCGCTAACGTTACCTACACGTTTATTACCTTCACAAGTCAATCTGACATATGATTGCTCAGTCGGTACAGTACATAACCTAACAAAATGTCCTACTATGTAAAATTTATTATTTCTCGTTATAGTTGATGCCTCCATTGTGGCGATTGTAGAAAAAATCTTGTTTGTTTCGAGCGCAAATGGACATTGTCGATTTCGAGAGAATGCCGCGCTCCTAAGTTGCGCGGCAACAACCTCTCAATCGATAATGTCCCACTTTGCGCTTTTAATACACAAATAACTATTTATTTTGTTTGACAAATAATTGTTTTCTAATTGAAGCATTATTATTACAAAAAAACTATAAAGTATTTTGTTAAAATTTGATATATTTAATGTATAATATCCTATTATTATCACATGATTACATTTCCAAATAAAATCTGATAGAAATATTTTTTATAATAAATAATCTAAAATAAGTAAGATCAAAATTAGAATTGCAAGTAATTGTATTTATTACACGTTTTAACAAATATTAAATTTGGTATCTATACATCAAAAAGGTTAATAATTTTCATAAATAAAAAAAAATAATTAACAATTAAAACATGTTTTTGTAATTAAATTCTTATATGTTCATTATATTTTACATACCAATTAAATTTAATAAATGCTGTTCCAAGAGATAATATAATTTGTTCATAAAATACAAATTACAAAACACAAAAATAATTTACATGGATGATCCATCCGTACGTACATAAAAAACTTTTTCCATTAAGCCACAAAAAATCTCATGTTTCCTAAATGTTCATTTATTCATAAAGTTTATAGCCGTTCGCCTAAATTGATGAATAAAATCCATTCAATTATTTATGAAATATGTATTTAAATTTCGTTTATAAATACAGAAATGTTCCTCCAATGTAAATTTGTTTAATTTTAGGTTAAATTATTTTTAATTTCATAAATATATGTATAATTTTAATATCGTGTTTGTTGTTTCCATTAAAACTTACGAGTATTTTTGTCATAAATGGAATAAAAGAAACAAGTTGAAATTTTATTTAAAGTGACAATGATTTGCATATGCAATAAATATAAATAAAATATTAGTTAAAAGTCAATGATGTTGATATTAAAGGAAGACAATAGTTATTTTAAAATATTCAAATATTATCAATTAATAGTTTTACATGGCATTATTAAATCGCAATGACCTTGAGGCAATGACTTATACCAGGGGGTCCTTTAACTTTAACCCTTCCTAAATAGAAGCCTGAGAAATGTCGAGTCGGGTCCCAGGGAATGACAAAGAGGCGGGAGTCTACATCTCTCAAATAAGGGATGTTGGCGTCTGAACAACCATGAGCGGCGAACACCGACCCTGATGTGCGGTGCTTATAGTTCGGTTCAAAGCATCGTTGACCGTGAGAAATACTTGCGATTTTGCGGCGCTCAATATGGACTGTCTGCTGGTGCTGGCTAGGCGAAGGCGAACCTTGAACAGCAAACGCCACGCGCCCTATATGGACCACGCGTTGTATCTACCGCTCAACGCAACTTCGTTGTCCGTCCGTACGAGCCGGCGAATGAACGGCTAACGGCTTACCCGCACCGGCTGCACTTTTCATGACAATGAACGCATATATATGTTGATTTTGTTCATATCACAAGGGTCCCGCTTTCTTGGAAATGTTAAATGTTAACCTACTTTTAAATTACTGTTGGATTTTACAACAAGTTCAATTGCCAATAAATGGAACACTTCAATTAATATTTATTCAAAACATATCAATTAAATTAAGGTTATATATATTTTTTTACAACTCAATAATAAGACTCAATACATGAAAAATCCGAATATTGTCACTTAATTTCTTTCAATTTCTTTTGAAAGTTATTTTTACAAGTAATATGTTTAGAATTTAATTTTTTAAATATTTTAAAATTTATTTATGATAGACAACAAAATTAGAAAGTTTCTTAGATGAAAAGTTGAAAATCTTGATTTCAAATTAAATAATAAAAAGGATTTATATTTAAAAAAAAAAAATTAAGAGGAGCAAGATGTTTTCCATAAAAATATACATGTATGCTGTAAAGAGCACACATCGTTTGGATAAAAAAATCAGTTATTTGTCTCAATAATGTAAAATATTTAAAAAATCCAATGATTAATCGAATAAAAACAACAAATTAGCATTATTTATAATTAAAATTTTAATTAATATACAAGCAGGAACAGGTGTCCAAAATTGTCATCAAAAGCAACTCCATATAAGGAAAGTAATTAAAACAAACTATTTAAAAATCAACAATTTAAATTACTGGTTTGATGTTTGTGAAATTATGTTATTGAGTTCTTTGAATCTAATATATATTGATTTGCATTAATCAAGTAATTTATTGATATCATCTATCATGAGTAAAATTTTCCAATGTTTACGAAGATAAATTGATGAATTACTAAATAAATTAAAAGCAATTCTATTTAATCCTTTAAGAACTCATAAACATGTAGAAATGAAATTGACTTTCTTTTCGGAGTTGAATAAGGTGTTACAAATATTATTGCTTTGTTTGTGTTGTCGTTTCGACTATTAATATTTACATAAATTTATTTATAAACAAACCTTTAAATCACTGAATAGAAAAAGAACGTAATTAAAATGTAACCTTTACTGTTATAAATTTAAGCAAATATTTTTGCAGTGATCGAATTTTTCCTACATAACCTTAAAATCAACCTACAGCTTTAAATGATTCAGCATTGATTTTCATTCAAATAATGATTGTTCATTTTGAATCCGTTAACTTTTAGACATTTGACAAAATGCAGATATTAAATTTAAACTATTTTAATTTATTATTCATGACAGTTACATTTTTAATGTTAATTCGAGAAACAAAAGGATCATTAATTTTTGTTATTTGCTTTTTTTTTTTTCATAAATATTTAACTGTATATTTTGGGTAGATGTTCTTGTGCAGTGGTTAGGGCGTTTGTATGGAATGCACCAGACGTGGGTTCAAATTTTGATTGAAATATTAAATGTACAAGTATATACTTCTCTAGTTGCCATTTTGAGAGTTCATACAATATTTTGAATAAATAATTTGTTGTTATAATGTACATTAACATTATTTTCGTATTATGCATTTTTGACAAAAACTTTAAATTCAATCGGGAAGTACAGGAAAAATGTTTACAGTACATTTTTAGATTATTTGTATTATGAAGTAAATATTTAATTTCATAAAAATTAATATTTCAAATTTTAAACTTTAACTGGTATGAAATGTAGGCTAATAATAGGAGTTAATCACTTCATTTAAAATAAATTAAAATATAACAGACTTTGTAATCTTTCGTAATGTAGTAAAGTCTACAGTGTAATTTGTAAATAACCGATACTTTGAAGAGTGGGAAATCAAAAATTCATTAAAAAATAAAAGGCATATTTTATACTTCGAAAAATCAAATCCAAATTCTTTTTTTCATTTTAATATTTATTGTTCAAAATATTCTTGGAAAATGTACCTAAATTATTAGTTTTCTTACTTTGAAAAAAGATAATAATATATTAAAAAACTATTCTAATTTATAAAAACATCCATTATAACAAAAATTAATACAAAATATTTCAATTAAAAATCAGTTTCTGTATTTATAAGATGCATACTATACTAAAATGTGTAAATACTAACTTTAAAATGTTCTTTAATAGTTGTTAACACTGATATTTTGACAATTTACTAATGGAACTAATTAAGTATTAAATTACACATTTAAAACGAAAACAAGGATTTGTTCAAATATGATTTAATTCAAGATATTGTATATCATGTCAATTTGACATTAATATAATTACAATATTTGGGTCTAGGTCTGGTTTCAATGTAACATTAACAATAAAGATTAACATCCATAAGACTGATAACTCAACTTCCTTTCAGATTAAATCCATAAAAACATGTGACAATGTAATTTAATAACAATTAAATTAAAAATAAATTAGTTGAAAATAAGTAATCAATAATGAAAATATACTTTTAAAACTACAATGATTCATTTATGGTTCATCGACCCTTTATGAGATGTCTGCAGAATGTTTAATAAAAAGAATGAAAAAATTTAAACTCATTCTTGTAAAGTTAGATGATGACTAGGATGCGTTAAATTATGTAGGTTGTTTGTCGGGTCCACATCTATTATTATGAATTCTATGTAAGGTTTTAAGCTATATTATGATTAATGAATGTCTACTGGCTAAAATTTTATTAATTGAGTATGCATCAGCGTACGAACACTTTAAAATAAGGAACTATAGAATAGTTGTTTAAATATTAAACGACAAAAAGTGATCTATAAATATATACACATAAGTGTAATACGGTAACAAATAACGGGAAAAGATGGCTTTGTTTTTGTAAACAATAGTTATAACTTGTTTATAATTTTATCTTTGTGAGTCAACTATAATAATTTAAAAACAATTATTACAAAAATAGTAAACAATTATATTAGTATTCTTATCTGTGTAAATANTATTACAAAAATAGTAAACAATTATATTAGTATTCTTATCGGTGTAAATATTTTAAAATAAAACCTGGAATATAACAATATAAATTCAATTTATTTTTTGTTTAAATAATTTTACAATTGCATGATTTTATGTTTAATCAGTTAATAATCCCAAGGTTGTAAGGCAATAGTGATTTTGAAACTGATATAAATATATAAAATTTTGTACAAGGGCAGTGACCGATTTTTTCATACAATCCATTGTATTTGAATAATGTTTTAGTAGCGGTCATTGTTCCAATTTAATTTTACATACGAACCGTTACGGAAATTAGTATATACCGAATATTTAATCGTAGACAAGTTCAAACGTGTTTTTAAAAATTATATTTTAAGTAATATATAATAAAATCTTTTTAATTAGATTAGTGAAGTAGAGAAATGGATTAATATTGATATTGATACGTCTAATGGTGAAAGAATTTAAATAAATATTCATAAGACTGTTTAGTATTCTATGCACGTTCGATGGTAATGTACAATTTATAACAGTAGAGGAAGGATGCGAATTTTCGAACCCTCGGCAAACAGAATAATTCTGATTTTTAACAAATATTTTAATTGAAGTAATATTCCAAAAACTACATGATGTCTTTAATAGAAATTTACATAAAANAACACTTTAAAATAAGGAACTATAGAATAGTTGTTTAAATATTAAACGACAAAAAGTGATCTATAAATATATACACATAAGTGTAATACGGTAACAAATAACGGGAAAAGATGGCTTTGTTTTTGTAAACAATAGTTATAACTTGTTTATAATTTTATCTTTGTGAGTCAACTATAATAATTTAAAAACAATTATTACAAAAATAGTAAACAATTATATTAGTATTCTTATCTGTGTAAATATTTTAAAATAAAACCTGGAATATAACAATATAAATTCAATTTATTTTATGTTTAAATAATTTTACAATTGCATGATTTTATGTTTAATCAGTTAATAATCCCAAGGTTGTAAGGCAATAGTGATTTTGAAACTGATATAAATATATAAAATTTTGTACAAGGGCAGTGACCGATTTTTTCATACAATCCATTGTATTTGAATAATGTTTTAGTAGCGGTCATTGTTCCAATTTAATTTTACATACGAACCGTTACGGAAATTAGTATATACCGAATATTTAATCGTAGACAAGTTCAAACGTGTTTTTAAAACTTATATTTTAAGTAATATATAATAAAATCTTTTTAATTAGATTACTGAAGTAGAGAAATGGATTAATATTGATACGTCTAATGGTGAAAGAATTTAAATAAATATTCATAAGACTGTTTAGTATTCTATGCACGTTCGATCGTAATGTAAAATTTATTAAGAGTAGAGAAAGGATGCGAATTTTCGAACCCTCGGCAAACAGAATAATTCTGATTTTTAACAAATAATTTAATTGAAGTAATATTCCAAAAACTACATGATGTCTTTAATATAAATTTACATAAAAACAAACTACAATTTCAACTGTTTCAACAAAAAATTGTTTATCATAACCTTAAATATTAATTTTCTGAATTTCTTAATTGTTTGTAGTTTTATATAAATTGAAATGAAACAAATATTCCAACAGATACATAATGATTTTAATAGAAAAATTGAATAAATTATTTAATTTGTTTAACTAAGCATCGTTTAACATAACCTATAACAATTACTACAGTTTAAGAATTTATTATTAAATTTGCATTAGATCTTTTGAAGTTAAATTATTACGGTGAAAGAATGGAATTAATTTAGCATAAATATTTGTTTATTTTAAATGATTTATTTAAAGAAAGGCAACAATAATACATTTTTTTGTGTTGCTAATATGAAAAGAAATAAATAGCAATGTGATTGCATTTAAAATCTAATAATAATAATGCAAGTATATAAATAGTATGAAGTATTTAGTCTGAAGAGTTGCTTATAAAATCAATGCAAACTATTTTCGGTGTAGAAGTATAAAAATATGTTGAAAGTTCATTGTGTCTATATATAGAAATAGTATAAAGAAACCTGTAGATACATAATTTAAAAGTTATCGACAGCACTTCAGCAACAAATGTGAGATAAACTTGAACAGTAGTTTTATATTTATTAAAAAGCGCAAGTGTAAAAGCTTTTAGCATTACACTTATAGCTAATAAACTATGAATAGGCAACAAACATGTGACTATAGAACCGTACAATGAACTTAAAACATGAAAATTACTATAAACAGGTACAGTAACAAAACACTTTACGAACAATACTTGTGGATACATACATAGATACAACATAAATGTATGATATATATTTAGATTGTATTTTTTTCGAATGAGCAAATTGCCATTTAAGGATGTGACATTTTTGTAATATCCGCGTTTATTTATATTATTCTCACTATTACTTATAACAACACTACATTACAAAAATATTTTTGAAGTAAATATATTTTTTAAAATATATATTTAGAATTCCAATTTATTTATTATTTTTTATTATGTTTTCAGCAAACTTATAACTATTAAGGTNTTAATTTAATGTAATTTCAGTTTATTTAATATTTAATTAAATAAATAAAATTAAATTATTATATTTATATTATTATTTAGTTACAAAGTTTTTTTTTAATTAAATATTTAAAAACATATTCATTATAAATAATAATGTACTTTAATTTAAGTAGAAATACATTTTTGATCATATTAAACGAAAGAAAGAGTCAAGGCGAAAATTAAAAACCAATTATATCATACTTTATTATTTTCCAATATATTATTATTTTAGTTAAATGGTATATTAACTACAAAATATTGCATTAAGAATAATTATATTCACTTTGCAATGCTATTTAAATATTTTTATTATTATTACAATATTTCGTAGTATTAAAGTCTATAATTATATGTTTCATATATATGTACATTACAATTGCAACATGTGATACGAAGATTATTGTTGAAAGTTTGCTTTCATACTATTTATTAGCAAATATCCATTTATTCAGTATAAGTATTAATATAAAAACCGCTTTCTGCAGCAAAGATATAAAATCATAATTATAGTTATCAGAAATTATTGTTGCTTTTAACTTGTTTTTTACACACACACAACGGAACTTACAAAACACATTTTATTATTATTATTATTTTTATGAGAAGTGTTTTATTATCTTTCGTCGATAATTATTTGAATATAACTAAAATGCAAGATAACCTATATAAAATAAAACACGAAAATAGTTTAAATAAAAATAGAAAAGCCTGTCGATCACAATATCAGCTGGATTTCTAGTCAACATAACAAAAACATCACGAAAATAAAAACAAAATAATGTTCTCGATCTGAAAACCTTGCCTCTTACTACATGACGCCTAAATTACCGGCAGACTGCGTCGCATGTTTCTAATTTTACTGGCGTCGGTCCGGCCGACGATTTAGCGCGCTGCGTATCCATTTAAGGATACCCCGCGCGCCCAAGATCCATCAATGATGCCATTGATGATTTGGAAATTATTTAGGGAGAAATATTTAAATGCTTTTTAACTTTTATACACCCTTGAGCAGAACTAAAGTGATTTATGGATGTAATTTTCAACAAATTTTGAATTAATTCATTGTCAGTTACATTTGTCGCACAATTTAACAGATGACTTTGTGTTTTAATAATATTTTACTTCATTTTAAGTGGTTTATGAAATTAATTTTCCTAGATACATTATAAACTATTCAATCAATTAAATTGCAAAGTAGCAATTGTTTAAAAGTATAGTTTGCTCATATTTTTTATTTAAAACAAAATAATTATGAATCTTAAAAACAATTGATAGATACAGTTAATAATTGATTGTATTGGAACTCATTAAAACATTAAAATAATTTGTTTCAAAAATAAATAAAACTGCGCATAAATTTATTGTTTTATTCTATTAATTATTGTAATTTTTGCAACTGATAAAATTTGCTGTAAGTTCTCGATGAAGCATATTCATTTAAATAATTGAAAATCTTCGTTTTGATTTATAAATTATGTATAAAGGCTTTATTGAGACTTAAGTGTTTAAACTTGAAACTTAAAATTTTAATAAATATTTCTGAGATGAAAGACTAATTTTATAATTACTTAAAATATATATGTAAGTACTTTAAAAAAATATTATATGATTATAAATAGAAATAATTAAAATATTATTGCAAACACATATAAAATTATTAATTTCTAACTTTTAGACTGACGTATGTTTAAGAAGAATACGTTTATTTCCAAATAAATTAATATGTTAATATCTTGCCATAAAATTAAAATTGTAAATAATTTTAATTAATAATAATAATCATTTATAAATGTAAATTTATAAACATAAACTTTAAATTCAAATAAATTAACAATTTTACGTATAAAACTTTAATAATATAAATATGTCTGAATTACAATACAATGTTATTGTATTCATTAAGATATATAATCCGTATAAGAAATAGAATACAATAAAATGCATCATTGGACTAGTAAGACATTTAAACACGTGACAATTTTCTATGGCACTTAAGAAATTTAATAATAAATTATTGACTTTCTTTTTCGATGAGGCATGAATAATGCAAAATAGATTAGTATAAATATAAACTTAAGTAAGTTCATTTCACTTTTGTTTATAATCGAAATATCACGTAAAGAAATTATTTTATAAATAAGCTTTTGTTATTTACTAACCTAACTTCTAAATGAAATTAACCAAGATGAATCTGTGGGAAATGTCAACCAAATATATACATACGTCGTATATATCTTCTTGTATTTACTTAACGTGGTGATGTTACATATTTACATGGTTAAGAAAGGGTGTAATACAACTATTTTTAGAAAAAATAACACGGGTTGTTTAAGTTTTAATTTTTTTTCAAATTAGTATAATTTTAAAATGAAATATATACAAAGTATATCTGTTTAATGTAAGAAAATAAATAATAAAACAATAATATAATGTTTTAATTGAATTTCCTGAGACACGTGTCTGAAGTAAACAAATAATATATAAAGGAAAACTGAAAATATTAATAGACTTCCTTCGATAAAAACATAAGTGGATCAGGGTCGAGGTGTAAGATATATTTCTTACAAACTACTACTAGTATTACTTTAAAAAGACGCATTTAAAAATTTAAATTTAACTTTATGATTGCTTTAACTAATATGTTTTCAAATACATACATTATATATTAAAATAATTTTGAAAGTAACTGTAAAACTAAATTTAAACGAAACTCGTAAAAGTCAAACCTTAAAAGTATTATTATAACCACATTTTAAAAGTATTTAGTACTTTTACTGTCAACTTTAGTCTATTAGTTACATTAATTATGTATTTTATAGATATTTCAACTAAATTTATATTTATTTACGATTAGATATATATTTTGTTCAAAATAATAAACAAATGCGCACTGCAAAACTGCAGCACCTAATATAAACGAAAATATTTTATATAGTGAGTTTTTTTCGTTGTACTTATATATTATGCAATTAATCCATAGCCCGTTATTTCTATGTCAAAACAATAGATAAATTACTGAAAAAACACCCTAAATTACCTGTAAAAACTTAAATGTTCAAGATTTATCCTGCGTGTTTATTACGCACCGTAATAGTCGAAATCAAACAGAGTATATTTACGTATAAAGTTCAAATGTAAAAATATCTAATTTTACATTCCATCAAAATAACAATATTGATATTATCAACAAACAAATAAACAAACAAAACAAATGAAATACAATTTATACTGATGATAATATCCATTATTACATAATATCTGCAAATGGCATCTTTATATTCATAAAATAATCATGATTCCATCACGTTAAACAATAAATTGAAACCTAGGAATATAATTTTAATAGAACCAAAGCAAAATAAGTAGTTAAACTTTCATTTATCGAACACGGTTTGCGGTGGGCGATTTAACATGCAACATTGATAGTCAAAAAGATTTTTTTTCCAACGCTGCCCTTATTTAGACCTCCATTCAGTTGCACAGTCATTCGTTGTGAAGAGAAAGTGTCCAAATGAATTAAGCATTTACTTAATCAACGTTAACTGTATTGATATTTCTATAAAGATCAATGAAATTGTATATATCCGATTCCTGTTTAATTTTTTTGTTATAATCGATTTCGCAATATCGCAATCGTGATTTAAATGAGGTTATGTTAATGCACGATTATAGAAATTTCTTATTGATGTGTTCGCGAAATCTTTCGAATAATAAATTTTATTATTTAAGACGTTTATTATATAATTTTACCGTTGTCATTAATATATTTTGAACTTTTGGTCTTAAACTATCACACTGAATATATATGGCTATTGTATTAGGAAATATAGATTTATGTTTCTGATTACTATATGTAACGTTTAAAGATATAGTTTTGTTATATTATGTCGCGTTTCAATTGTTTTTAGAAATTTATAATATGCATAAATAAAATTTAGAATATTATCATGTAACACAAAATGGTATACCAAGTGTTTTAATAAAATTTTTCCTAATTATGTTACGACAAATTTTTCAGAATTAAAATATGCATTCAATAACTTTTTTTTAATGATATAAAAGTTGTCCCAAAAGAGTCGGGATATTTTCGAAGTTTGGAAACCTTTCGAACATTTCAATCTCAAAATTGAATCGTTGAAGATGGTNTTTGGAAACCTCTCGAACATTTCAATCGCAAAATTTAATCGTTGAAGATGGTCTGTTGGTTTTAATTCTTGTACAAGCTGAATTTTGTAAGGTTTAAGATGCAAATCCTTCCTTATAATGCTTTGTAAAGACTATTTTCGAACGTTTAATTCTTGACCCTTTTGGGACATCCTGTATGACGATCCTGTCTCAAAATACAGGAAAAATAAAATTTTAAATCTTTAAGCCGTTACAGAGTGCTATATAAAATAAAACAAATAACCCGGTATATTGCTCTATGGATGACAAAAATATAAAATTTATTTGTGGTTATGATTAATAATTTAAAGAATGAATGAATTCGAGAAGTAAGTATTAAAAATATTTGAAATATCATATTGATTACAAATAAGGTGTAACCGTACACAATATTAATTATAATTCATGAGAATGCATATCAATAATTAATAATATACAATTGTGTAATGATTTAACATGTAAATTTATGTTAATTAAGTTCTAGTTAATACGAAGCTCCACAATTTACTAATGTAAGTGAACATTGAAAAAATATCAACAACCCGTTTCTACACATAAGGTAATACAGACAGTGAAATTCATAAAATATTCCAGTATTTTTTACAACAAACATGGAATGAATAAATTTAAATAGATCTATACCAAGACTATCATAAATAATTTCTCTACTTGCAAAATAACTGGTTCTTGGAAATATTTTAATGCCTTCGTGCTGCGTTTTTTGAAAAAATAGAAATTCATCATGATACTTATGCAGAACTTATAGAGAAATCTATAATTCTTTTATGATTTAAATAATTACTGTTTATATATTTTATATTTCTTCGTTCAATTTTATGTTCCATAAACTATTTAATTATTTCAATTTTGTTTTAGAATTTAGTAAATATAAATATTTTTATTTTAAACCTAAAAAACGTGTTTTTTGGGAGTTTTTTTTTCAAAAATAGGAATGAAGGATTTTCAGCATCTTATATAATGATGCTTTGAGTATCTTTCTGAATTTTTTCAAGTCCCTGTCAAATCTGTACCGCCCCCTAGGTAGATGGACGTCCGAGCATTGCAGGCCGGACATTTGTAAACAGTCTCTGTTACAAAATCGGCTAAGAAAACCAAAATCTACATAAAATTCTCTGGAGCTTGTGCTACTCTAAGGTCAAATTGCTGAAAATTCACAAAATGGCAGCTACCTGAAAAAGTAATCGATTTTTGACCACTTTTTTTAGACTTTCAAGTGCCCGATTTTTTTAAATGATCATAAAAATCGCTGATTCTAAAACAAGCTCCTTTAAAATAAAACAATTCAAATCAAAATCGGTTCAGTATTTTTTGAGTTCTGCTCCCGCCTATTTCGAAAAATGTCATTTCGAGAAAAACACGTCTAAAGTTTGACGAAAGTTTAAGAGCAGACACGAGACCATGACTTTTAAACACGAAATAAGTTCAGAACGGTAACAAATTTAAGCAAACCGTTTTGCAGGGATAATTCAGACAAAATAAAGAATAGAAAAATGAAAGACAAAAACCGATTTTTTCATCGAAACATAAGTAAAAGCTCCCTTAACAACTTGTAACTATTTTAAACTTGAACTTGATTACAGAAGTTGTAACATGAATTTTTTAGAAGATGTAATTATTAATGAATTATATTAAATATATATTTTCAATGTTAACCCTAACCGTTTTGGTTGTAATTCATCATATCGCTAATAATTTATTATAATTCTCTTGTATTACTTTATATTCGAGTTGATAAAAGTGACAATTCTAAGGTTAGATTCAATTTCGAAACATAAAAGTGAATCTATACATAGATCGCGTGAATACAGAACATACACAAACATTAAGAAGAATTATTACTTAACACATGCATGCTCACATACATACATACATACATACATGCGAATAAACTTCATATAATGTGAAATGCAACGTGTTATCGTCTCACAAAGAGCATATTGCGGCTTGCAGTTTTCACTTACCACATGGCCTGCACGGAGACCGGCTTAAAGATATGGTGACGCCCACATACGCTCACGCTGAAACCACTGAAACAAAACAATTCACAATGTTTAGTTAAAATCAAAGTAACCATATAAATAAATTTGATATAGTTAACTACACTATCAATTATTACAAATAAAAACTTGTTACAATTTTTTTTTTAACAACTATAACGACGTCTGTCATCTTCAAGGTGTAATAAATGAATGAAGAATAATATTATTTATTATAATTATTAAATGACAGTAGTTTTTAATTAATTAATGAATTATGTATATCTGATTATACAAAAACTACTCCTACTTGTATTTATACTTTGACAAATTGATATTATAATAACTTGCAATAAAAAATATTATTTTTAACAATAGTTTTTAATTCTAAAATTGTTTCTACCTGAATTTAAAATAAAATCAAACGTTTAGATTGAATTAAATTTTTTTAAATAATCAATTTATTTATATAACTATCCTGTAAGATAAATATAAATAAATATTTGGTCACATTTGATTCGTGAATATGTTAAATATGAAAGGAATTACTTTCATTAGATAAATACATTATTTAAAAGGTCAGTTCTGAGTTCCTTGCCAAAAAATTCCTATTTTTGGAATAAATTTTTATTAAAATAAAATAACATCTTATAGAGTTCATGTAGATCATTAATATTTAATAAGTATACTTAATATTAAAATCATGTATCAGTAAAAACATAAATAAAATAGAAATAAGGCAAAGAAACAAGCTATTGAAAAGAATTTTATACTTCAAATGTCAAATAACTATAACGGTATTGATATGTCAGTGTCTATATGAAGTTTTTATAAAATAATCCAACCTAGAATTGAAATTGAACGGTGCATGCTATAAAAGGTATTCTTAAATATAACTGGATTTGCTTTAGATCAATGCAATTAAGAGTGCAAGTGAATTTATATACAACATAAATATAATCATTACTTGTACTGAAATATAATTGTAATAAATATTTTAGATTGCTACTAATTAGAGTAATATAAGTCACATGGTAAGTTCAACATTTCTAATTAAGTATCAGCGCTGTTAAATGGAAGAAAATGTATTTTATTTTTCATATAAATTCAAGATTTAAATACATATATAAACAATCATTTATCTTAATTTAATACTTTAAATTAAATTACTTCATCAATTCATTTGTTTTTTTAACTGTCAAGTTACTAACAACAGAAAATAAAAGTAAGGGTAGCCTTAATAATTAAGAATCTGAAAGTAAAATAATATATACCGATGTCTATTTTTTTTGTTATAAAAAAAATTCAAATTCAATGGTAAAATTTTTATTGCGTCATAAATTTTCCCTATTAATGTAAGAACAATTACTGGGTATCCCATAAGGGTCAAGAATTAAACGTTCGAAAATCGTCTTAAGAATTATAAAGTGGGATTTCGAAGAATCAAATTTGCATATATATATCATTAAGGCCTTCAACATTTTCCAAAATTTTCACAAAATAATTATAAGGAAGGATTTGCATCTTAAATCTTACAAAATTCAGCTTGTGCAAGAATTAAAACCAACAATTCATCTTCAACGATTATATTTTGCTATTAAAATGTTCGAGAGGTTTCCAAACTTCGAAAATACCTCGACCTTTTTGGGACAATTTGTAATTAAATAAAAAAGTTGTTCAAAATTAAAGTGTGCATCCAGTGAATTGATGATATACAACGATCCTGTCACAAAATAGAGGAAAATTAAAATTTCCATTTTATAAACAGTTTACAGAGTAGCAGTGAAATTGTCTCAATTCTTATATTCTTCTCCTTATATTTAAAAATGAATTTAAAAAAATATCAATGAAATCATTATCTTAAGTTTTCTTTATTAATTATAATTTTTAAAATACACTTCAAAAATAATATCTATATAGGTCTGGCTAATTTTTCTACGGAACTCATTTTACATATTTCTAAGTAAGTCTCCATAATTTTAATTATCCTTACATTAAAATAACAATGGAAAGAATACAAAGTATTAAGATTTTTGTTTTATTTTTCATGGCACTCTGTAAATTACCTAAAGATAGAAATTTATTTTTTTCTATATCATGACACAGGATTTGTTATAAGTCATTGAAAAAATTCTAATCAATAAATAATAAAGTAAAATGAACAATTAAACTTACAATTAATTAAATAGGGAAAAAGAAATTAGAAATAAACAAATGATTGTCTATTAAGGTAACTATTTTAACAAACATTCAACAAAATCAGATAAATTTAAAAACATCTTTAAATCTGTTGTAAGTTTAAATATAACACATTGGTTTTTGAAAAAAAATAAATATGATTTTTTAAATATAAAAATAAAATAAAATACCAGTAATATTTTATTCGTGACATTATAAAACCGTGCTGTTTAAATTAACACAAATACACCTTCACATTAATGGCTACTTCGTTTATTTAATCCAAAATAAAAACTAAAAATTACATTAACTGATCATAATCTAAATATTTATTTACAACTGGTAATTACTTAAAACATTTATCAAAAATAATAACCTTTTAAAACATAACATTGCATGTTCAAAATAATAAACTAAAATTCTTGTCGTTTTTATTTTTTAATTTCGAAATATTGTTATTGTTCGTATATCCGTAAATAAATTCATGTCTGTTTATATACAGCAAATAGTTTAATTGTTATTTCACAATAAAATTTAACTCGTTTTTAAGTACAGTAAATGAAATGATACCATCATAATTCTTGAATCCATAAAAATAAACGTAAATTAATGTCAATTATATTTTCTAGTGATATTCGTCATCATCTTAGATTGAGAAATTCGTTAGAAACAATTATATTACAATGAGCAACAAGCTCATTTTATGTATTACTCTCACAATGAAAAAATCTTTCATCTCCTTGACACGAATTTATGCTAGACTGCTTGGCGTGTGCTAAACTTTGAGATTTATTGTTTTCCTTATTGTTATTTTAAACCCAAAATTATTTGCGAACAAAATAAATACTACTCATTAGTTTTTGTTTTGTAAACATTTACTAGCGATAAAAACTTTCATGGTTATAACTTAATGGATTATGAGAGAATGTGATAAGATAATTGTACAATTTCGGCAATTTTTTATTTGTTTCAGAAGTTGAACTAAAAAACTGTATTAAATTCTCATTATTTATTTTTTATTTATCGATTTTTTATACATTTTAATATCAGCACTATTTAATTACTTCGAAGAATTATAGAAACAATATCTATAATATTTACTTTTAATTATCTAGAATTTTAAAATTTTTATAAGTTTCGATTTAAGCAATAATTATTTCAAAAAGTGTAAGAATTTATTTTAAATATACAAAAATATTTATTGTTTTGCTTCGTAATTATATAAATAAATGCATTATTATAAAAATGGTTTTGTTTTAAATTTTTAAAATCTAAACAGAACATATTTTATATTTTACTTGTTCTGTTATTTATATATTATTAAAAACATGTTTTAAAATATTTTAAATATCTTATTATTATTTTTTAGTTTTAAATGTAATGAAATT
>CM008230.1:14570220-14581774 GCA_002278615.1 Pogonus chalceus | reverse complement strand
GAGAATATAATATTGAAAATTATAAAATCACTTTTATGCGCCACTTTGTCTAAAGCTTATGTTGAGTTTTTTCATTATTTGGACTTGTACATTCAAAATTGAAAAACCGATTAGGAACTGAAAAGGCTGGAAAACTGGTCTTTTTATTTAAACATTTTAATAATACTGAACCACTAAATGAATAAACGTTTCTCCTTATTTTTCATATTTGAATTGTTCTATTTTCATATTAAAATATTTATGATTTATTAAAATATGTTTTTATTTTTTTACTATGATTATATATACATATGGAATAATAAAAATTATTAATTTCTTGTTTAAATTTAATTTATTTTCATTTAAATCAATGATTTATTTTTATAAAAATCACTTGATTTAAATCTCTCAACCCTGTTTTACTGAGAAACATCTGTCGGAATATCAATAATAACTATATTAATTGTATCGTTGTAATTATGATTTATACGTTAACATTTAATCTATTTACAATAATAAGTAATGAATTATTTGATGAAATTAACCATTTATCTAAAAATAAAGAAAGGAAAACGTAAAACAGTTATTATAGTAATTAGTAAATTTTCCACAGTAAACAGAAAGTTATAGAAATGTCATTGATTCTTGGAATATTTTGTTTCGCCAGCAGGTAAATAAAGTCTAAACTAAATTCCGTATTTTACGAATGAAACAAAGAAGTCCGTAAATAAATTTTGACGAAAATCACCTACGCAATTGCTTGCATTGTATTGTTAAATGCAGTCGTTTAAAAATGATATAGTAAGAAGAAACCCAGTGACCGACGCAGATCGTGCAACACATTTTTTGGCACGTGATGCACCAATAGGCCATCGCAAACGGCCTTGACTATGCCAAGTGCCAAAATAGTTCAAACGAAGTTCAGAATAGAAACTAATAATAAATACCGCCGTTTTACTTCTTGCTAAAATAGGAGTGCAATCGTCTTTGTGCTCGTTTTGTTTGGCAGTGCAACGCGTGCTAATGTTTTCACAAATCGTTATTATCATAATAATGCATTTATTTACAAACTATTACCCTTAAAATATTTAACAAACACTATAAATAAATATTTAAAAATGGAATAAACCATAAACCATAAAATAATATAAATACAATATTAATTGCACTGACATATTAACAAAATATTTCATTTTTTTTTTTTTAAATTAAAATATAAATTATAAAAATAGTTCTTAATTTTTATTTACTCCATAAATATTTAAAAATAACACTAGGTATATAATTTGACTTCAAGTAAAGAAAAGTTATCTTAAATGTTTTTTAAATAAAATTTGGTATAAACAAAAACATTAATTTAATATAATAAATAAAAATAAAAACTATTTGCAGATATTTTTTGATATTAAAAAGTATGTAAAAGGTTTTTTAAATAAAATTTCCCCAAAACAATATATAGAAAAATATAAACCATCAATTTAACTTGAAGATAAAACAAAAGCTATTAAAGATGAGTGAAAGCTTTCCAAATTCACTTACATTCAACAAATATTAAATAATTGAATCAATTCTACACAATATATAAAATGTATTGTAACGTTTCAACTACTACGTGCAAGAAAAATCCTGTAACTGCCGAATAGAAACAGCACATAGTTTACTTCAAAAATTTTCAGCTTAGTCTCCAAGTTTCAGGCAACGAATTTTTTAAATATTGTTAATTATATATGTATGTAAAATAAAATATTTATTTTTTTATGCAAATATAAGTTATAATTTCAACTAAAATACAATATAAATATTAAAATAAAAATTATGTAATTCTATTTATTATAATTAAATAGCAAAAATAGCATACGTTTATAATTATTATTATAATTATTTAAATGTAATATTTTTACATACATCAGCATCTCTTAATTTACATATGCATATTCCTTTAAAGGTTACATATCAATTAACAATAATTAACACAACAATAAATGAACATGTTGTTAGTAACATTGTTATTTTCTTTTTAAATCAAATAAGAAATAAACAGAGAAAATTAGCAGGATAGACATAAGAGTAGTTATTAACCTACAATTGCAAGAAACATAATTATAGTTATATTTGAATTATTTTACAGCAAACATAAAAAATAAAAATAAATAAATATTTTTTAATATGAGACACACCTATTGTAGACATAAATTATTAAATATAATTAAATTAATTTCTAATTCTAATAATAACAATAATAATAACAGATACGCAGAAATGAAATCTATAATAAAGACAAGTAATTACATCATTCATGGAATAAAAACTATTTGTTCTGTCACATGTGAGAAAAAAATCAACATGTAATTGTTACATCATATATGATACTGAAATACGCGACATTTCCTATATTTAATTTCACCATGCGTAAATTGAAAGAAAGTATAACACATGGACATGTACTGTCTACACGTAGCATCAATAACAACAAAACTACATAATAATCCTTGTAATTATTATCATTTTAACAAGATATAATTATAATCACAAATCTTGTTGTTAAGTACATGAATACTTTTATTTCCTTATGTGAATTTCTCAGGTGGTTTTACTACAGATTATATACGCATATATGTGTATTTAAATATATATTAATTACATATCTATATCCGGAATTATAAATGTTTTCAATTTTCAAAATATTACTTTTACTTTTCATATTTTAAATGAAAGAAGTTAATACCCGACCATCATCTGTTATAACAAGCAAAAACAAAAACAAAACATAATAAAAGCTTACTATGATTGATTTTTAAAACAGGAAACTAAGATTTATGTAAATCTCTATTGAAATTATTTGAATTTTTATGTTTTCAATAGGTTCCCCTGCCATTCAAGCATTAAGTCTTATAATCTTCGTTTTTTTTTTTTTTTTTTTATCAAATTTAATACCATTGATATTTTTAATCGTATGTTACGCAATAGTAGATTTATAAAGATAATTTAAGTGCGCATTATTTAAAATTGGGAATATACAAATACGAAATTGTTTTTATCTAATACTATTACGGGATTCATACAATTCTTGTATAATTTTCAATCATAGAATGGTTATATTCTGCGCAACTATGCAGTATTATTATGCACTAGTGTTTAATAAAGGTAATATGAAGTTTTTAAATATTTAAATGAAACAAAGAAATTCTTAATACTCCCAGAAAATAAACTATAAAGCAGGAACTTTGAAATATAAACATACAAATGTATTATTTGCAAGTATAAACATGTTCTTAATATTTTAAATATATTATAAAAACAAAAACGAAATCATTTATATGTATTAATTAAAATAAAATAATATAAATATTTTAATTAAAAAATTATAACATACACAAGTCGAAGTTTAAATAAATTAAATAAAAAACATAATTGTTTTTATTTATATTTAACAGGAAATTATGAATATTATTTTATTGTTTATTTGTTTTAATTATAATTAAATACGTAATTATCATATTCTTATAAACAAAAAGTATAAATTTATAAGTAATATAAATTAAATTGATTATAATATTTAATGTGACGTATTGTTCGATTTTAAATTGACCCATAACCTAGCCATGAACTTTCAAGATTCAACATGTGTTTAATATAACCAATGACATTATGCTGGGAAACACTTGGTTTTATAAATAATATCGTAAAATTTGACATGTGCTGTATAACATTTTCTAAATATTATTAAGCTAGTCAAAACATTGTTTATTTTGCAAAATATTTTATAGTGTATAATGATTCATTGATTATACCTTTAGATGACATTTATCTTAATTAAAATCAATATTTACCCATCTCCGTCCAACGTAATAGTGGTGTCAGCGAGTACACGTAAAACCAAACCGACAGTAGTTCGTTCATTACAGTCAATGCCCAGAAGACAACTCTCTTCGGCGTTTTGGCGACCCAAACAGGAGACTACCACTAGATATCTAGTGCGCCCTGCATGGACACTTTCCAATTTCACAGCCTGAAATTATAAAAATTATAAATTTGAGTATAACAGAAACAAACAATGCGATACGTAGTATGCTGAGAGGATTAGGGTTACAATAGAGATGGTAATATTAAAGGTTAATGTTTAGGCATGTGAAAGAAAGTTTTGTTGTTGTTGGATGAAGGGACCCTTTTGGACCAAAATGGCATATAATTATGGTTTAATATTTTATAGTCTGTTTCAAAATATAATACTTTGATGTCATCAGACCTTCAAAGTATGGTGTATAATATGGGAAATAAATAGCATAAAATTTATTATACAAATTGTTAATCAGACTTAAGTACAATAGGGAACGAGCACTACAGAAATGCAGCACCCCTTAATTTCAGATGTAATGATCGATAAAATTCAACGATACGTTTTTTATATTTGTATATTATATAGTCGTCGCCACGAATCAATATAATTACATAATAATAAGCAGATATTTTACTTCATGTACGTCTCAACTTGATTCGGAAAATTATGTATGAAGTATACGCAGGTTTTGTTTACATTGGTGATTTCTTTACAATGCGTTCATGTATATAGCAACAATGACTTTTTCGCAACACAAAAAAAAGTATCAGATCGCGAGGCGGTCAATGATTACACAAGAACATTGATTCGTGGAGTCGACTATAAATTGATTATAGAATTTTATGAACTATTTTAAGAAAAACAAGAAATTAATTCAAATTGAAAACATAATCAAATTTAAGCGAGGTTTGGGTATAAGCACTGCAGAAATTCAGCACCCCTTATTTTCAATTCTTATTATCGATAAAATTCAATACAATAAGATAATAAGTTTGTATTTTATATAACCTTTAACACAATATTAAAAAATTTATTTAGAATTTGAAGATATTTTAGAATTGTCTTTAAAGCAGAAGTTTTGAGTTTTACTTTACGACTATTTGTGATAATTAAGAAAATAAAAATGAATATATCTGCTTTTATAATGTCTTAATTTTGATAGTCAAATTAGTGTATCATATTTGGAAACAAACTATACAAAATACATGAATAGTTTAAATTATTGGACCCTTCTACAGAAAAATAACAAATAAAGATATAAAAATATATCTTCTGACAATATAAGCCCCAAAAAGTTTCATTTTATTATTATATGATGTTTATATTAAAATTTCAAATTTCTGGTATAATATAAAATAGCAAATACCTGAGAACCTGTACAATAGATTAGTTTAAATATTTATCCATAAACCATGAAATGCTTTGTTAAAATTCCAACTAAAGTACCTTTATGAGTATAATTACCTTTACAAATAATATTTCCGAACACAATTGAAGCTTACAGATTACCTAACAAATCTATTTACAATCGTGTAGTAATTACCTCCAACGAATAAGCAAATAATAATAAAGATACACAGCAAAGTAATGATTCTAAAAGCTGAATTTGAAATTGTTAATTACGTTACTGTACATGACATATAATTAACAAACTATTAATCACAATGCTTTGAAATCATATATGGTATTAAATGTCAGAGTAGTGTATATAGTAACGGGATATGTTTACCTAAAAATTCTATTTGAGAAAATTAATTATATCTAGACGTTTGACTTATTTCATATATCTACAAATGGTATATAGTTGAATAATAATATGACATGGCGCCAGTCTAGATCATATTGAGTGGTTGATATTAACAAATTTAGCAAAGCGCCAGATATTCGCGACAAAATCTTTTACCTAGTTTTGCTTTTGATATATTTATTATTAGAAAGCTATTATATTTTTTTGTAAAATATATAAATTTTACGGCACCTAATAAATATGCCTTTTATGGTCTTGTACCTATTTAAATTTATTTTTACCTACTAACACATTCTTTTGAAAAGTGAAAAGAATTTTACATAGAGTTTCTTTTCAGTTTTACTTGTAAGAACAAGTTTTTAAATAAAAAGGGTGTGCATAGAAACATCAAGTCAAACCTGTTTCAAAGAAACTTTACAAAAATGTAGGAATATAAATATAAGCATTACGCAATTTTTAAACAAATATTTGTTTTTTCTTGTTCGATAATATTTAAGTAGTTAATATATAAAAAGTTAATGTAAAATATAATTTTAGTATTTATGTTATTTTACCTAAAAACTTCAAATTTAATCGAAAACAAACTTATACGCTAGACCAAAAAGACTTTTCTAACATATTTTTTTCAATTCTGAAACTTTAGTAAACATATGATTTAGATATTTGTTTTTACATGTTTTATCGTTAATTATAAACGTGAGCTAATTAATTGAAGTTACTTATATTATTTAAAATAAATAAACACATCAGAGAAAGTGCAATTTTTAATAATTTTCCATAAAAAAACATTAAAAATTTTGAAAGAAATAACAAATAAAAGAACAAGAATTTTTTTTTAAAGAATTAATCTTTATTATAGTTTATTAAATTAAATGTTCATTCTATATTTTGTTTTCGTTTCAAACAAACAAAATAATCTTTTAGCCAAAATTGGTCTCGATATTTCTGATCAAAGATTTTTAAATGTTTATTAAAATATATTTTTATATTAATTATTAAAAAAAAAATCAATTAACTATCTTTAATTTCATGTTAACATAACTCTATTTATTAATTTAAATTCATTTAACATAAGTTTTAAAGAGTTTAAAATAAACTTAAACTGATAATAAAATTAACTGAATTTTGAATTTTAACCTGAAATTTATAAATATATAAATCATTAAAAAGCAAAATACTTTGTTTACATTTTTTAACTTCAGTTGAAAAAAGTAAATATAACTCGTAACAAAATAAATATTTAATCTTAAAACTATCATCTTACCAAAACAATCGAATTAACTACAAGAAATTGATCTGCCACAGATAAATTTATAACACACCTAGGAAACAATTAACTATGTATTGTTTTTTTATAAGCTTTGTTTAAACTAGGTGTTAAAATAATAAAATTTAATAATAGACGGATGTGTAATTATAATATAAATTATCGATGAAAGAAAATAAGTAATGTTTCTATTTTTTATTAAATTAATATAAATTATAAACTATGCCATATATAATTCGCTCTACTAGTCATAATAAATAAACAATAAACAAATGAGTGAACATTCAAGGACATTTAGTGAATATTTTCTTTTTTTATAAGAACTAACATTGTGTTGTTATTATTATTTCGTACATATTAAAATTCAATAACAAAAACAAAACTATATAGCAACACTACACGTGTGAGATTTGAAATCGTGAAAGGAATATAAATACCATGATTATACTTGTACATCAAGTTATTGTTGATATTTTAATTTTGGCGATGGTAAAGGCAATCCTAAAACTACGTAATTCTATTCAATTGTTTGACATTTTAAAAGTAGGATCGCGCTTTAAACTTATTAGAATCTCAAGATATATTATTATAGTATCCATTGTTTAGTAACATTTCGAAATTTCTAATGATAAGAAATACCTATTGGTAACGTTATTAAAATTGTAGCATAAATTGACTTGTGAAATTGAAATATTTTAAAGATCTTAAATAAATGTTGCAATATTTTGTAAATTTTATAGGTTAGTTCACTAACACTTGATACTTGACATTTGGAACATCTTTTCATCAAGTACTTAACATTTTATGGTTTATTTGCGATATTTATACAACAAATGTAGGTTATTTCTTATTAATGAACCATAAAGGCGTTATTGATTGTATGAAAAATTAATAATGTACGTAGTCTCTTAATGATAAATCAATAATTCTTTTTATATGCCCTGGGTATATGTACATATATCCATGAAATAATATAATTTTTACACGACTGACTGCATATACTTAGTTTTTGATTTATAATGTCTTATTTTATTCAATAAGCATTTTTTTATACAAATCTTCAAAATATTTTATCCCTTACACTTGACGTTTGAGCGCTACCTAAAAGCGTTTTTCTCAAAACTGGCGTGAGCGATAACTCAAAAACTTTTTGGCTGATCCCGTTAAAATTATTTACACATTAAAAAAACTACTGTAAGTTACCTTCAAATACAAAATATCTAAAAAAACAGTTAAAACAATATGTCAAAATTGAAAGTATAAAATTTCAGCATCTCAATCTTGAACTTCTGAAAATAGCTTTGCGATCTTTAATGATTTTGTTTTAAAAAAAAATATGTTGTAAAAATTAGAAGCTTAGGTAAACTGTGTTTAAAAATTTAGACATATTAATTAAACTGTTCATTTAGTAAAAAATTATAAAACTTGACAAAAATTCAGCGATTTAAATGTATTTTCGCCCTAAAGTTTGGTTTTTACTTCAAAATTATATAAAATCAAATTTCAAATTAATAACTGATGGTAATAAGAAAAGTTTTGTACACATTTCTAGAGTAAAGGTCATTAACCCCTCAAATGAAATTACTCACATTCTAGGAATTGAACCATTAATTAACTCCTTCTATATTATTTAATTTAATTTTAACGAAAACGAACCTCATTTTTTTAATTTTTAAGTCCTTTAGAAACATTGCATGTAGCAAGACATTATTTTTGAAGACCAGCAAGGATATTTTTAGAAAAGATTTCAATGGTCAAAGTTAAAAAAAATAATAACCAAATTAGGTGAAAATAATTTATCAGGTGTTACAAATGTAGCAACTACATTGACATGTCAAACAAAATGCTCATAAAATTTACAAAGTTGAACACTAAAAATTCTATTAGGTAAATTTCTTGATTCTATTGCATCTATAGATGGTCTGAAGTTGTTTGATGCGAGATGCGACCTTATGCAGTAAATTCTTAAAACGTTCATAACCAAATAAGCAAGTCCTTATTGTGCATACCACAAAACTGATAACGCAGAAAAGGAAAAAGCCACAAATATTATTCCGGATGCTTTTATCATTATTCCGATAGGAAAATAAATATATTTTTATATTTATTCATTCAAAGCAATGTGATTTAAACAAACTTAAGGCTTAAAAGTGTAATTACAAATCATTTACAGTTGGTTTCTTCCAAAACAAAACCAAGATGAATGCTAAAAAAGGCACTTATTTATGGTTGAATAAACTAGTGGTATATAAAGTCTAAAGCATAGCTCACAAATACGGTATAGAATTGTGCACACAATGGTTGACAAATAGCCCTTACCATTTTGAGCGTCTCCTCTTGTCGCAGAAGGTAGAACATGGACTGCAAGTGCAGCTGGATATCAGAGCCCGCGGCACTTGACCGACGGCTAGGGCGCAGTCGCTCGTGAGGCGGCAACACCAAAGCCGTGCCCTTACCCGCGAAATAGCACTCACTGAGGCTGAAATCAAAATAACATTATTATTTATCTATTTTAATAAAACATATATTTAACATTAAATAAAGTATTTATTTCAAATAATTATAATTATTTAATTTAATTACAATTTCAAAGCATTATATTTGACTTAGTTTTAAAATTATTATGTAATATATAAATATAATAAAGAATTCTTGTAATTTAAAGCCCTTTTATTTATTACCAAACCTGTTTTATATCTTAAAATACCTTTAAACATAATTTTTGGCCAAACTCACCAAACATAGCTTGAAAAAACTTTTGAAGTAAAAGATTTTTTCTTTAAGTGTTTAATTTATTATAAATATGAATAATTTTAAAACTAATGTATAAAAAATAGCGTCAAATTTAAAAAGAAGTATTATAAATGTCAGGAGGGCTATGAACTCTGTCCAATATTGTTGCGTGCTGTGGTCAATTTTATTAATGTTCCTAATTTATTCAACATAGTTTTTTTCAACAATTTAAAAAAAAATATAAGTTCTGAATAAAATATTGGCAATACAACAACAAAAAAATATATTTTTTATTTATATATTAGGTCAGAATTCAAAATAGACATTCAAAAATATTATTGATAAGACTTTCATTTAAAAAAGTTTAAAATATAATTGAAATATATTTACTTTAATTTAAATATATGCAACAAGTGAATTACATAAAAAATTAGATTGTACGAAATTCAACAATTAAGAGATATTATATAAATAAAGTTATGAAAACGAAAACAAATGCATATGTTGAATAAATTTAAAACTTAAATAAACATTTCTGTAATTTCACATTGAATGTATACAAATGAACACGCTTTAACTTGCTGGTACACGCTGCAACAGTATGCAATTAAACTATTTATTTCTTTCAGTAAAAATTTGAAATTAGTTTTGGATGGATGAGTTTGAACATGCGCAGCAAATCTGTGCAACTAATCATTTATAAAAGTTAGTTTAATAAATATGAAAACTTTACTCAACGATACGAAATAATCTCAGAAAACTTTGTATTTCCAATTTAAGTTATTTATTTATTTATTAATAAAAAATGCAACATGCAAATGTACAGGTTTTTATTGAATTTAGATAAAACTAAAATTAAAAAAAAAATTAATGTTTTATTAGAATAAATAATATTTAACTATTTCTTGTAACAAATATTTGTTAAAGAAAATTATACCGTAACCTATTTATTTAAGATAAATAAATATATTGTACATTATATTTATATTAACCGATAAATACGATATTATAAAATTAATTTCTTATGTATAGGTAGTAGTAATACGAAATAATTATAAAGTACGCATTATAAAATTACTCATATTACAGGTGTATGTACATATCTATTACATAAATATGTGTAAAAATATTTAGGTATATAAGTACATAAGTTTTTTTTTCTTTTTATATGACTCATGAAAAAAGTATTTCACAAAAATAAAAACTAGTTTAACAGTTCTTGTCCATATATACACAGCTCTATATTATTTCATAAGAAAATTGCAAAATAATATTCCGTTATACAAACATGTTTATATTAAATATTTAGTTTCTTGAGAAAAATTTCTATTTGTTTATAGTTTATGCATTGTTTTCATCAAATAAGATAATAGTTCAAGGTTTTTTATTTATTTCTTTTTATTAAAAATAAATAAATTGAGTATTTTATACCAATAAAAAAATATTCATGGCATTATTTTTAAATCAATGTCTATCACAAATTTCATTTATATTATTTATTTGATATTCATAACAAATTTATCGTTGAAAAATAATATTTAATTTTTTTTATTATATTGTGACATGCTTCATGTTTCAAACTCATATGTGGTGGTTTTATCAGAAATGTATTTATTTCATGGACGTGAGAAATAAAAGATATTTTTATTTTAACTTGATTGCGTCATTTTAGTTTTTATGAATGGTTATTAATTTTACTTCCTTTTATATCAATTTAATCATATATAAATATTTGAAAAACTAATAATGTTTACTATTAAATTTAATATACATGTGTTTCTAACCCTCAAAGTGAAACTCGTACATTTCGTAAAAAGTTTTTTACATACCAAGTGAGGGAACGACTGGTTCCCGGATGAGTGTTTGGCGACACTCGCAAGCTCGTGCCGCCATAGAACGAATCCGGGAACCAAGTTCATGCAAGAGGTATGTACAATATTTTTTGTACGAAAAGTTTAAAACTTTCAATTAATTATTTTTATTGGTTATG
>CM008230.1:14559539-14570131 GCA_002278615.1 Pogonus chalceus | reverse complement strand
AGATACCTTAGAAATAGGAGTGTTTTGTGAAATTTTCCGTAAGATATTCTGGTTACAATGTGGAAAATAGAAATTTCGGATGTTGCTAAGGTAACGCAAATCAACACTTTTCAATGCATGAGTACAAAAATATACTTATGTATGTATTTGCATTTCTAACTCTTGTTGAAAATACTAGTTGACTTATCTTAAAATAAAAACTTAATAAAGAAATTGAAGTATTTCTAATATTAAATATAAACAGCGACAAAATAAAACTCGTACAGCTAAAGTATTTTATTAAATACTTAAAGTTTGATAGTGGTGTTAGATTTTGACATATTTAAATGTTATTGAAACTTTTATTGGCCTTTAAAAAATAGGTTAGCCGAGCTACCAAACATTTATCAATGAATGAAATTTATTTCTCATTTTTAAGATAAATTTAACTTTTAAAATTGAGAAAAAAAGCCGGTCTATAGTGCAATACATAATAAAAAGGTACACAGAAAGCAATAAAAGCAAGAAAATGGCAAAAATGAATACATGACTTTTGATAAATCTTGCAATCATTTTAACAATATTTAAGATAATTAGGAAAATTTTTATGATATTTACAAGAAAAAAACGGTAAGAATTTATTTTGGAAATTATCTTTAAGAATAATAAATCGTATGGAGAACATTTAAGTTTGTTGTTTATAAAAACATTCTTTTGTACCTTTATTTGGTATAAATAATTGTAAAATATAAAGAAACTGTCAGTAAATAATAAATAAATAAAAGTTATGCTAGTAATTTAGACGAAAAAAGGAAAAATTATTATATGTACGTCATAAGATTAAAGACTTTATGCGGAAAGATAAAATAAAAAAACTATAAAAAGTAAAATACGTAAAGTATGATTATAAAATACGTCATTAAATTGAAATTAAGGTGTATATTAAATCATATTATATTATTATTCAATTTTCTACTATGAAGTCAGTCAAATGCAAAATAGTTGCATGTGGGTAGGTTATGTTTATAAAAGTAAAAATTATAAATAACAGTTAAATCAGCTCTAATACTGTTGTATTGGAATAACCAATACAAATACAATATTTGTGATCATTCGTTCATTGACATCATATATGCACGGTTGCTATTGTCTCTATTGCCATATATACTTGCATTGAGGGCGAGGAGGACTCACTTTAATGACCCAGGGAAGCGTAGGTACACAATGGATATATGACGCGTCATGTCACCAGTTTATTATACAAAGTATGGAGGTCACCAGAGTGCGTATAAATTATTATTTATGAAAGAGAAAAATATGTTTTCTGTCTCTTGATCATTTCCGCTTTTTTCTGTTCTACTAACATCATCATTTTTCATAATATATTATTGCATTCATTTTTTTAAATTTTTACTTTATTCCCCACTCATACATCTGAGAATATTATGATTATTGGACTCTACTTTGATTATAAATTTTTATTTTCAAAATTCTTGCAATGTTTTAACTTGATTCAAATACTATTTTGCCAAACTACAATCTACCAAAATATTAAATTTAAAGTACAAAGGTCAAGTTTAATTAAAGTTACTTTTTTAAGACCAATTATTTATTAATCATACTAAAATGAAGTTGCTTATCTCGCATTTTTTTTTACTTTTATTGATAAAACAATAAAAGCATTGTCTGATTATTTTACAATTGAAAGCGTTCATTAATTTTTTTTTTTTAAATATGCTTGCCTGTTTTTTATTGTTATATTTTTATATTAACTTTTGTAGTAATTGAAAACTGAAAAGATTATTTCTATAATATTTAAGTTTGTGCATAAATTTTTTTATTGATTTTTGTTTTATATGATTTGATTAATCTTCAAGTGGCCGCGCAATCATTTGGATCGACAAAGGTTGCGCGTAGTCTTTAAGTTCTTTTAGATATTTTAGGGAGTTAGAGAATCAACTGATAAAAAAAAATGATTTGTTTCAAATACCTTTGCTGTAGGAAACTATTTGTTGACAAAATTTGTAAAATCAAAGTTTGGCAAGATCAAGTAATAAGAAATACAGCAGTTTTATCATATGTCTGTATTTATCTCTTCATTTTAGGTTTAATTATATATAGACACAGTATTATTAGATAAAAAACAATTTAAGGACACACATTTTACTTATATATAAAATAAGATCAAGATATTACTTTTTTCGACAGGCACGCGTAGTCTATGCGACGCCTACATCGCATCTGAAACAAGAGCTATCTATCTGTCACAGGACGTATTGGGAAGGGTGAAATATTGTTATCTGTGTGAATTATGAACTTAAGACAGCCAACTAGAGATGGAAAATCTATTAACTATTTTATAACCAAAAATGGGTTAAGTTGGGGTCGATTCGACCTTTCGCGATAGAAATTAAGAAGCTGGATCTAATATATCCAATGTTTCGATATTTATGCAAGATATTTAATTATTTTAATCATAAATGCAGCGTATCTAGATAATTTTAAAACCTAACATAAACTAGGTAAAAGTTTTAAGTTGATTTTCCCAGAAAAGCGATAAAAAAAACCAATTTAAATGAATAGATTTTAAGGTTTATATAAATATGAGATTTTTTTGAATTTTATATTACTGGGCAAAACATTTGTTTAAAATAAATAGAATGATTTATTTAATTGATAATTTTTTATAAGAACATTTGTATTTTTATTTTAAAGAGATAAAAATCAATAATAACACCTGTTGCTATTTTGTTGTAGTTTAAAGGACACGACTTTATTGAACGGTAAGTTTATGACAATAATATGTATGTGAAATTATAGTATGGGAATATATGGTATATACCTACATATATAATTTGATATAATATATTTATAACATAAAAGATACAATAAAAATATTTTATTTATATTTGAGTGAAAGCGCATAACAAACAAATGAATCTTTATTACAAGTTTTTTATTCTCTATGCTTTACTTAGCAATCTCTTTTCTAAACAACAGCACTTCGCTTGTCAAAACGTCATTTACTGATTGATGTATTGTTCAGTTGTAGTTACACACAACAATAGCACGTTTTTGCTTTGAGATTTACTTGTATCATAATGACACCTATTTTATACGATTCATCTTAAGAGACTTGTCTCTTAACGATAATACCATTTTATTATTAATAAAATTGTTTGACTTATTAATTCTAGTGACATACTGGTTTAGTAGCTTACTTTATGCTAATAGTAGCTTGTTTATTGTCATTTTAAATAGTCTATTCTTAAAGGCTTTATTGTAATTTATTTCCTTGCTTTGAATTTTAAGATTAATTTTTATTATTCTGCATACATTAAGTATAATTTTATTTCATCTGTTGTGACGGATGATAAAACGTTTATAATCCTAAAAATGCAGCTATGTATCTTTATTTTATCTTTAACTATCGCATTTCGATCAATATTTAGAATTCTTTTAGTTAGCAAAAATTTGATTGACTTTATTGTAAGGATTCTCTTAAGAATGCGGATTATCCTTAAAAACAAGAAATCTGGATAATCCTAATTTGTATAAAGTTCGGAATGATTCATTAATTTTGAATATTGATAAATCACAATATTTATTTATTTATTTCAAAATGATTTTGTTGTGTTTCGATTTTAAGACGGAATTATATTTTTGTTAAATAAAAACTCAATTGTTTTTAAATAATAGAATAAATAAATGAATGCACTAAAAATTTCTTTGAATTAATCAAGGTTAAATAAATAAAAGCGTTGTTCAATTTTTATATATTAAAAAAACAATTGTTTAACTAAATTGCATGTTTTACAATTAAAAATTTGTATAATAGACCTCCCCCACCGCCAGTTGAGTCAGTAATTGAAGTTTTTATTCTACACTTCTTCGATTCGCTAAAACTCTATTTACAATAACACTTTCTAAATTTTTGATTTGAAGGACCTTGAAGCAACCAGTGGTAGTATAGATTCAAGTTATACTTATTAGGTATTTATAAATTTTGATTTAAAATGAGTGACAGCCTGTTTCAAATCATACTACCAGCCCTTTAGACGTCATTCAAAATAATTTTAATTTCCTAACCTTGTTGTTATAACTAAAAATAACAGCTAATATCGATTTATGTTTCCAATTTCAGAACAAATGAGACTTGTAGAAACTTGAAATCAACTTAATAGCTATTATTTCAAGAATTTATAAAAAATAAAACAACTGAAAACTTAGTAATCCACAAAAATATATTTATCTAATAACAAAAAATAAAAATAGAAATCTTTCCAAAAAAATCATGTATACATTTCTAGATCTATGTTTCCCCGTTCTATTATTATATTATACGTCACACGTTATTTTTCTATTTATTTATTTTGAATAGTAAGTATATAATTTTGAATAGGTGTAACTTGGCAAATAAATATAAACACATTTTTACACGGAAGAAATTAAAATTAAATAATCATTTTTTTATTCATATAAAAGATAAATTAATATATTCATTATAAGGAAAAATAATTAATACATAGATCATTTATAATTTTTTGTGATAAGTCAGTTTCTAAATCATCTTTCATAAAAAATTCCTAGCATTTTTTATATCTATTTAAGTAATATTCTTATAAATAAGATTGAAAAATCAAATTGTAAATGTTATAAATCATTTAATGAAGTGTTTGAAATACTGTTAATAATATTAAAACATATTATGACTTTTATTTACAAATTAAAATTAGTCATACGATAATAAATCATAATTAAATATAATTTGTAATTTGTTGTACGAAAGAAATATTAATTTACATATCAAATTAGATATTAGATATTAAATTATCAATAAATTTGTTCTAAATACCTGGATAGATTTTTATTTTATGTTATACCTATATATAAAATGTAAGTGTGTAATAAAACAAGATTATTATGCAAATTTCGAATAAAATTAGAACAGTTCAGGATATTTTAATCGATGACAAAAATCTGTAGGCATTATAAAAATATGACCACCTACTAAATTGAAAACATTATCACCCATTCACAATGATAGTATTTATTATTCACTAGAATGACATACCTGTCGACATTGACAGCAAATTCAGATTTAAATATAAACGAATCCAAAATGGCGACGTATTCACACCACACACTTAACACAAGTTGAAAAAAAAAAATACACCACGTATTGGTAGAGCACAGAAACTTCGCGAAAAAATCGCGGTTATCAATACGCGACTAAATAACTACTAACTAAAAACTATTCAACGTCTTACCATACGCGGATTGAGAAACACGTGTGGGTGCACAAACACGCGCGCGCATAACATATGTGTATGTATGCATTGCTCGCAGAGTAAAACACTAAACAAGAGTTGGCAATGTGAATGTGATTGCAGATAGATACGGCAAGACATAACGTCACCAACATTTATAGATATATCTATGTAGTGAATGTCACTTAATAGAAAAATAAATACATACACATAGGTGATATTTACATAAAAATCATAAGTAAACAATATATAATTAAATCCTATTCAAAAATATTCAACTTCTATTTGAAAACTATCTTAAAATGATAAACAGATAACAAAATCTAGTAATAAATATGTTTATATTTGTACTTTCATTTCATCTAAACAAAAACAATCAGTAAGCACTGATGACTTCACAAATGCTTTTTGTTTTAAAGATTGACAAATTTAAGAGATAACATTTACGTAAAACAAATCTAAAATGTTATATTTCCATTTATAAAAGTTTAAAGATTAAAAACAAAGTCACTTCAGTAATAAATGCTACTGAAAATGAGTCAATATTTAGATTTAAGTATCATAATTAAATCTTATTACTTCTTCTTACAATCGACTTATGTAATTATTTATTAATTAACAAAAATAATGGGATATCAATTTATTTTTAAGTATGGCTCTGACAGATGTTTTAATGAATTTTTAGTTATTTATATTGAAATATCTTTAAAACTTCACATCGAAATACTTTGTTTGAAACAAAAGGTGTTAGATACAAGCTAAAGTTTTTAATGTTTTAATTTTTGGTAATTTTAAAATAAGCAATTTTCAAAAATTAATTAAAAAACACTACATGCCAGATTTCTTTCAAAAAAATTATTTTTTATATAGGTACTGTTGATTAAAAACTTATTAAAATTAAAATTTAACTTTTTGATATAATAATCGAATAATTTTAACAAATTTAAGAAGAGAACAAATCTATAAAAAGCTGTTTTAAAAATTTCTTAAAATGCAAAACTATTAAAATAACTTGAACCTAAAAATTTGATAAATTTATTTAAATATATTAGTTGGAAATTAAAATAATTTGGAGGTTAGGTTAGGTTAGGTAAGGTTAGATTAGTCGGACAGCACAAACCAATATTGTGGCTTAGTATAAGGTGTTCAAACAGAGTCAAGAATTAAACGTTCAAAACTTGTCTTTACAAAGAATTATACGGAAGAATTTGCATCTTAAACCTTACAAAATTCAGCTTGTGCAAGAATGAAAACCAACAGATCATCTTCAATGATTAAATTTTGCGATTGAAATGTTCGAGAGGTTTCCAAACTTCGGAAATACTCCGACCCTTTTGGAACAGCTTGTATTATAATAGATTTTATAAATATTTATCCAAAAATAAAAAAATTAAAGATCTTTTGAGGGTAACTTCTAAGTCAGTTGATACATACCACTGTGAATTACAAATCTTAAAGATTATTAACCAAATAAAACTCTATTAAATCAATTAAAAATATAAATCAATACAATATTTATACTTTTACAAGCAAACAATACATTTTCTTCAAAAGTAGGTTTTTCAAGATAAAATATTATCATAGTAAACACGTAACATGAAAAGGCACGAATAATTATTGATTTATGATTAAATAATTCGCTAATTTTGGAATTGAAAACATTGCGTAAAATAGAATTGAATATTGTTTCATTTCAAGGTTTGTAAATAAATTTATATTTGTCAAATATTAAGTAAAATTCCTCTTTAGCCTTAATTCCATGACATGACATAGACCGTGTTGCCAAGCCATTGACTTGTCTATTTTATTTACACTATTTCAATGTTTCAGTGTCTCAAATTAGATTTTATTTCGAGGTTGTGCTCCAAATGGACACATGTTCAAGTTTTCATAAAATCAATATTAATAATACATATGTATGTATGTAACTTCACTATACAAAATTACACGCAAAATCAAATGTTTTATTTTTATACAAAGGTTACTTGATTTAAGTTTCAGATTATATTGTCCTTCGTTGTTAAAATAACCCGTAATTAATTATAACTGCTGTTTGATGAGCTCTATTTTTATATTTTTACCACAGGTATATAAAATAAAATAAATTATAAATAATTTTACTAAGAATAATTATATATGTATGTACACCCTGGTTATGTGATGGAAATTAACTGGAAGGATATTTATTTTTTTGTTTATTTTAATAAATATAAAATTACAGGAAACCTCTATTTATAATTTCAGACACATTACGGCAATATATATTTCTTTCTTTTTCTCATCTTCCTCTTGCTCCTTTTAGAGCAAAAGGCGACACAAAAACTTGTTTCATCGCGTTTATTTGGAATGGTCTGTTGGCTAGAGCTGCACATTTTTTTTTCCTTATTCTTCGTAATATTCCTTTAAATTGTTGATGATAGGTATTTGATACTTAATTTCATTTGTTTTTGTTGTTCTTTTTTTTTTCTTTGTTTGTTACTATTTGTTTGGATTCTTTTTACATTGAAAATTCCAATTTTTGGGGTCTATCTATGAGTCTTTCTACCATAGTCTTACTTTTTCTGAATACCAAGTGTCCATTTTTTTGTTATTTAGGAAATTCAATGGTAAAATTTGCATAACTCAATAAATTTTTCTCTATTTAAGGATAAATATTTGAATACAAAAGTTAAAATGTGTATCCAATGAGTTTTTTTATGATATACAAAGATTCTGTAACGGGATACAGTTAAAGTAAAATTTCCATATTTAAGCAGTTGCAAAATGAAACAAATAATTTTTAACACTTTGTGTTCATTAAATTATTATTTGAATATAAAACAGATTAAAGTATTGAAGACTTCCTTCAAAATAAAATGAATTCAGAATGAAAAATTTGGCAGACCCAGATAAATATTAAATGTAAAGTGTAGCTTTAATTTTTATACATATAAAGAAAACTAAAATTAATGACTTCCTCCATATTTAATTAATTAATTTCTTAAATATAAAGATAAGATTACAAAGAATTTCATAAATACAAGAACTGAGACAATGTCACTTAAATTTAAAATTATTTGTTTTATTTTGCATGGCACTCTGTAAACTACTTAAACATGGAAATTTTATTTTTCCTGTATCTTGTGACAGGATCATTAGTTGCACATTTTAATCATGAACAACTTTTGTATTTAAATATGTGTCATAACATTAATTGGGAAAAATAATAGTAAAAAATTTTACAACTGAATTTTGAAAAAAATACAATAAAGTACAGTGTACAATATGTATTATTCCTTGCATTTTGATTATAATCGAATTTAGGAAAACAAACATTTATAATTTGAAAAATATTTAACCAATAATATATTTAATATAATATTCTATAAAAGAATTAAACATCTGTATATGTACTTTTTCTATTTAGTATCATTTATTTATTTATTTATCTCATTATTCTATTTTAAACTTGGGTGAAGCATAAATCAACGTATTTCTTTTTAAAATAAAATTAATTTAAAATCTGTCGCCTATTTGTAAAAGCTAATGTTAATTTTTCTACTCATATTTTGCACATTATTAAAATAAACGTAAGTCGAATTACCTGTGAACTTTGTTCAATTTTGTAAGATATTATTTTGGCAATCAAAGCAGCTTTGTTATTCCAAAAATGTAATTTATCTCGTTTTGCAAATAAACGACAGAAATATTGTTGCATGGAAATAAAATACCATTTCATATAAATAATAATAAGATATTAAAACCTACATTCTCTGCCAATAACATTTAATAAACATAAAAATACAAATATACAATAGCCATTTATACAAATGTCCGTTATAATCTTACAACAATGAAAAATAATTATAAATTCATATAGACAATCACTTAAAATAGATAACCTTAACATTTGAATAACATGCAAAAATTAGCAAGATATAAATTCATTATTCATTATTAAATTTCATTTATTTCGAAATTAATTAATAAATCAATAAATATTATAAAAGAAATATAATTTTGTTATCTATAATGATGTTACACATTTATTGCATGTAAAATATTTAACTAATAAAACCGGTGCTTCTCTAGTTCAAGGCCAACTTATATACGCCTACAGAATGTTATTTACGCCCATAAATATAAATAAAATTTAAATATAAAAATAAATAAAGTAATTTATTGTATCTTTAAAATATTTCAATATTTTTCGATTAGATGTAAGTAAAGCTTTTAAATATATTTTAATTTTATTTCTTATTTGTCCTATCAAAGTTAAATATGTACCCGCATAAACTTAAATTCCAATATATTATGATAACCCGTATATACTTGTTCATATAAGATATCATCAATGCTTTATATAGTTCGCGGTTTAGATGTATCAAGGTAGATCATTTTTAGATCATGGTTGCTTTAATAATAGATTCGTATTTGTTTTTATTTCATTTAATAATAATAATAAACTTTCTTGTTAAATTCTATTAAAACAAAAGATAGTATTTTATGCATAAATGAATAATAAATTGTTGAATATTCATTTAAACAACATAAAAAATAAGCTAGTCAGTAAAAACTTATATTTTCAAGCAAAAAATAAATAAAATTATGATTTATAAAGTAATAAAATTACAGAAACTAAGAAATACAATAATAATAATATAAAAAGCGTTTATAACGTCAAATTATGTAGAATTATGACATTAAAATCCGTATAAACCTAATTTCACTGTCGCGTTCATATACTACAATAAAACTTTGACCTGAAACATCGTGTAATTGAGGAGATGTCAGGAGTGAGAGGCATGGAAGATGAAGACAAGAGAGAGAGGTAGTGCAATGTAGATGAAACTCAACTTCCTTGAGACGTGTGCACAAGTTGCTACTACTTGCATTTTGCTCTTTTAACTGACATGAACTCCGAGGCCAAGTGTTATTTATAAAACCATTTATGCTGTATGTTGCAGCTACTTTACGCCTTTATTAAATTTACGAAAGTTGCAAATATTTTAAACTGATACAAGGATTTAAATAATACATTCTTTTTGCTAATAATACTATTATCAAGGATCTATGATTTATATTTATATAATACGGATGTAAATGTTTTTTATTTAAGCTAACTAAAAGAAAGTATATCCTTTTCAGAACACCCCCGCAAAAGTATTAACCATAAACCTATAATATTATTTCTATAATATTTTTGTAATCTATCAATCAACAATAATTAAATAATTTTTTATGTGTATTAATAAATAGTTTGAACTAATATCAAAATATATTTTTTTATAAATACTTACAAGGTTTAAAAAATAACTAATACAGTAGAAATCGTTTAGAATTATATCGCTTATAACGACGAAT
>CM008230.1:14397788-14413216 GCA_002278615.1 Pogonus chalceus | reverse complement strand
TCTTTGTTGTTTTAATAAATAAACACAAAATAATTATTCTTTCAATGGTTTCTGTCCGTAATTTTAATTTCATTAGATATTTATGAAAAAAAATAATTAAAACATCATTTATTTATTTAAATTGTATTTTTCCTGATTCTTTTCCCGCAAATCAATTAAATCATTTAAAAAATTAACTAAAATAAAAATATATTTGAGAGGCATTTCTGGCTCCACCCTTGCCCTGAGCAAGTGCCCCTGTTGCCTATTTCTAGTTACGGTTCTGATTATAAAATATAATAAATAAATAAGAAGCATACTATTTTTAATGTTTATTTATAAACTTTAAAGAACATTATAAATTTAATATTCTATCAAGATGAAATACTCCTATTATATAATAATTTACAACATGACCTTTATAAATTCCATAAATTTAAATTTCATTTAATTAAATTGAGTTGACACTATAAAATAATTACTTCACATTAATGTCGGTATACATGTAAATAATACTATAAAATGTTTATACTTTCGCTTAATTACAGTTGCAATAAAACTTTAATTTCTACTGAAATATAGCGTTTCAAAATAAAATAAACCTATTTTATTAAAATATATAAATATCAAAATAATAAATTTATTCTAAATTCTAACTTTTATTATTATTAAAATAATTAAACATGAACAAAAAAAAAAAACATTTCATTTCAAAACAATAAAACAACAGAGTTTAAGGATAAAACATAAATTACTTGAAAGAAACTTCACCTAAAAGTTTTATAACCCCCACAAAAAGCATCTTTACAAGTATCAGAAAACATGTTTCTCTTTCATCTAAATCAAAACAATTTCGTCACAATGTCAACAAGAATAAAAAAAAAAACGAAATTAATCCTGAAAGCTCTTAGTACTTGCAATATTTGCAAGTACCTTGTATGTGTGCAAGCGAAATCAAACACAGCTTTGTTTACTGCAGAACTAATGAAAATATCGGAAACGTGCAATGAGTTACTCTGAAAAGAATTTCAAATGATACATTAAACTCTACAACGTTAGTTGAAACTATTATCAAAGTATTTTTATCAGATGAATTATAATATCACAAGGATTTAAATATAAGCTTAGTCAACAGAAACTTTGGGTTATAATCCTTGGGTCTAGACAATATTTAAGCCTTTTAAAACGCAAGTTGAAACGTGTGGGTTTACGTGCTTTTATTAATAATGAAATAATAAAATTGTGGTACATTTATTTTCTTCCAAACTATATTTTGTTAATTCTTCATTTATTTTCTTGTTAGCGTGCTTTGATCTTTTGATCAGACTTACTCTTTAAAGCTAGATGTGTTTTAATACTTCTTTCATTCAACTTGTATATATAAGGTGGTTTCTTTCCAGCTATTCGACCTGTTTTTGTAAGACCTTTCTGGTAGTTTTGGCATAAGCAGTTTTTCCTAATTATAATCAGCCATCTTTGCTAGTTTTGGTGGCATTAACTTCAAATAGTCTTTTATTTTCCAGACAATCCAACTTTCATCACAACTGGTAGAAGTTTTTTGTTGTATTTACTGTCTCATTTTTTCCTTTAGATCTTTTTAATTTGTATTGTACTAAAGGCCAGTTTTTATTTATAATATTTTCCAGTTTACTTTGTAAAGTAAAAATTATTAAATTTCGTTCATCAATAGATATTTGTTCTCTCTGCTTTCCAATTTTTAAATTAACGATGTTTTCAAAGTCTTAAAAGTCTTTAAAAATATGTTATATATGATATTATATTTTAAATTTCTGAAATTTTAATAAAAAGAAATAAGTTTTTGAGCTACTCTATAAGAATTTGTATATTATTTTATATTTTGTTAAGCCTTAATTTTCTATTTATATAATTTTTAATGATAAATATTTTCTCAGAATAAAAATAAACATTAACTTAAGAAAAACACATTGACTTATAATAATAACATCATTATTTATTAAAATAATGAAAATACAACAATAACTAAACATAATTTAACAAAAGCACGAAAAAAAAATGTTTTTATTTACTTTACTTAGATTCTCTTGTTGTATCAGAATAATATTCATGATGTAAAACAAATATTGAATACGAAAGAAAAACAAAAAGTATAAAAGGGATCCATCAAAATGATGAATGAGTTCAAACAAATATATTTTTCGAATTGGAAAAAGATTTCCATAAATACGTTTTTACAAAAGGTGAAAAATTAAACTTTTTTTTTTTTCAAATATGATTGTAGCACGTAAATAAACAACCAACAAATATTAAGGAATTTCGGTAAATAAAACATATTAAAAAAGTTTAGCTGTTATAAAAATTTTAATTATTTTTGTTTGGATATTCAGAGTTTATTCAAATAATTTTATTTTCCTCTTGTGCTTTGCACGAAACGCAAAGTTTAAAAAGAATATGTCAAACAACGAGACAAAGATACATTGAACTAGTTTGGAAATTCGAACACTTTTGGATGTAAAGTTACAGTGTGGGTTTGTTGTATACATATTGCATGTTCAGGTAAAATAAGTTTTCTCTTGATACCTAGAAAATACGTGTTTTAATATACATACTTTTATATTTATATATTTAAAGTTTCTGGAAAGTCATTTGAACGCAAATGTTTGTAATTTTAGCTGCGCAAGAAGAGCTTAATCAAAAATTTTGCATAGAAATACGGAAAAGTCTTTTAAATATATGTTTTTGATAAAATTTTACTATATGGAACATCGTTCCGAGCTTAGTTTTCTCATTTAAAAATTATTTCTCCTAGTTTTAGCATAAAACTGTGGATAGACACAAGTTAGCATTTGTATTTATCTTACGATCCTTAGGTAGAAACCGACTGATTGCTTTATATAGTTCTGTAGTAAGTAAGACACAACTTATAATTTTTTTATATTTATACCAAAACTCACAACAGTACATGTGTATTTTAAAAAAGAACCAATCAAAACATAGTATTTCAATATAGGCGTACCCAAATTTTTGCAGGACTACATATATGTATAAAGCAATCAGTCCCCGAGTCGAAATTTAACGCCTAAATAGAGTCTCTTAAGGTAGGATTTCTGTCGGACCTCTGAGCTCAAAGTTGGTTCTATTCCCATGTTAAATTAGGTCCGACTTTAAGCCTCAAAATGGTACAAATTTCCGTTTTTATCACTTTGGGGTTTAAAGTCTGGCCCGAATGGAATAAAAATTAGCGCCTATTTTGAACCCCTAGAATCTACTATAATTATAATGGTACTATCAATAATAATAATATTAATAATTATAAAGCTGATAATTACTATTAGTTATTATTAGTAATTCTTGAAAATAACAGTAACAATGTAATCAATAATTAATATTAATAATAATAATAATATCACTATCACTATATTATTACTATTGTAATTATTATTATAGTAAACTATTGTATTATCAACCAATGTTTTTTTTTTTTTTTAACTTGAATTGATAAGAAATATTTATTTTTAATATCGTTGGACTTAACGGTCCTAAATCGGATCTGTCGATGAACAGTAGGACCTCAGGGTCTAATGTAAGTGCTAGTCGGACTACTGGGCTCTAAATGGCCTCTATTCCCGTCTACTGAGCTCTAAACAGGCTCTATTCGGAACTAGAGGGAGCAATATCGACTTTAAATTTCGACTCGGGTTGTCTCCTATCACTTATTACCGTTCGGCATATAAATACAAACGCTAACTTGTGTCTGCAAACAGTTTTATGCTAAAATTCAGTAAAAAATGTAATCAAAATAGGAAATTAAGTCCGAAATGGTATTCCTTATATCAAAATATATATGAAACATATAATACATGTAATTTTGAAACAAAACTACCGCCCTGAAATATAGTTTTTTATATTTATTTCATTTTATATTGAAATACACATATCGTTGTTATTTTATACTTTTCAGTTGTGTAGGAAAATCTTAATATCCATATAGTTCAAGATGCATTTATTCTCCATAAGCTTCAAAGTCTGCAAACTATTTCCAATTATTTTTGATCCAATTATTTTAAAACAAATTTTACTATATATTTTTTATCGATTATATAAGAGCTTTCTTGTAATAACTTTTGATTAAATTTTTTGATTCGAAATATGTTCTTCACTGATAGACCCCAATAACTATTTTTAATATAATTTGTGAAATATGGCAGATAGTTAAATGAAATTAAAAACTTTTAATAAAAATAATTGAAATTTTAATATTCCAAATTTTAGTTAAAAAAAATCAACCATTTATAACAGTTTTAAAATAACTAGTAATAATTTTCCCTATGAGTTAATATATGAAATATTTCTAATTTTATGTGACTTATAATATTTGCATAAATTTTTATATTCCAAATGTTACCTGGATAGAATTAGAATTTCGATAAACCGTTTAAGTTGCTATTCAAAATATTAATATTTTAATTACACTTAAAACTTTTAATAACTGACGATAATTGCAATTTTTTAAGATCATTGTGAATGTAACTCATTGTAAAATTTATTTAAATATTTTTAAATCAGGTTATTGTTAAATGAAATGAAATTAAAATGCATAGCTTTATTGATTTATCTTACATTAGAAAAATTTTAAATAATTTTCTTTTATGTTTTCTAATATTTTTCAAATTTATTTAGAGTAGTTATCAATTACAAAGTACATATTAATTATTTTATAATAAAAAGAAAAAATTTCTATTCCGATATTCGGCATTTTATTAAATCAAATTCTTCAGAAATAAAACAATAAAAGTTTTTAATGAAACATCACCAAAAGAATATTAATTAAAATTTAAGATTTATGTAAATCTAGTAAAATAATGTAAATCCATCTGAAAAACATTAAACAAGACTTTAGATATTAAACTTCTTAAGTTATTGTTGCTCAAGCACTGATCGTAATTTTCATAATTTAAATTTTCTTTGATTTCTATTGAAACTTCGCAACTTATTAAAAGGCCAATTACAAACGCAAATTGTGTCGATATCATAATTACTCAAAAGACGTAGGCAATTTGGTTTAAATTGTAAAACTTTTTGAACATCCCTTTGCATGACTTTACATTGATCCTTTGCTCTATCATTATCCGTGCTACGAAATTTTTAATCAAAATATTCTTCTCATGTTTTCCAAATTACAGGACAAAAATTATATTGATCTTTCATTAAAATAAATCAGTTAGTTATAAATAAAACCTTTCGTTAGNATGTAGTTTAAAATATAGGTTATGTTGTAATAAATATTTAAACAACTATAAACTACAATATTTTAGTATTTATTTAATTAACTAAAGTTTAAGTTCATAAATTATCTATTGTATTTTAATATCAAACAAACATAAAATGTTTTATTTAATATTAATAATTATAAATTTCTATAGACATGAAAAGGTAAAGTGATAGTTCGTTACACATTACATTATACATAAATAAACAGCTAATTAGTTTATACGTAAACTTGCTTTTATCAAGATAGTTTCAAAAGACAATTAATTTATCAAATGGAAGGGTTGTGAAACGTTAAAAGCCTTTCCAATTCTATACATTTTAATTAATTCTAATTGGACCTTCTTAATTTATAACAAATCTATAAAATACAATTCAATTTTAACCAAACAAATTTGATGACTACACAAAGTAAAATAAAACACGTTCACTCTTGTCACGATAATGATGTTTTTGCTTCATGTTCATTTGAAAAAATACAAACAAACAAAAGTTGTTTATGCTTTTGTTGCGTTGTTTTTGCTTCATTTCATGCAGGGATTCTATTGTTGAGAATTTGATTATACGCTTTTAATTTTGATGTAATCTCATTTAGGATTATTAATGATTTATAATGGAAATTTTAACTTTAAAGACGATGTAGAAATATTAATTTCAACAATTTTGTTTCAGATTTCTAACAATTCTTTCTTATTTCTATAATTATTGTGCTACAATAGTAATATTTTCTGTTATTTATGATAGAACATAAATTACTATATAAAACTAATTAAAAACTTATCTTCCAATACAGGGATGCAACAATAAATGTCCTGAAATGTTGCCAAAAAATTTATTTTTTACTTTATATTGGAAACATTCATTTTATAGATAAATTGATAACATTTTTAGCGACAAACAAAAAGTTTATTACATTCTATTATTATTCTAACTTCAATAATGAAAACTTTGAAGTAAATTGCTTTCAAAAATTTATAAACACATTATTTAATTTTATGTGTAAAACCATTTTTTCAGTTTTTTTTAGCGTCCTAATGTACATTTGCTTTTATGTTTTTTTACAAGAAGTATAATTACATATAGAGCTAATGAGCATTTTTTACGTTTTTGACTTTAATTAAATAAATGAATATTAATAATAATTTTTGAAACTTTATTATATGAATATAAATTATATATATTTTAAATTAATATCATTAAATTTAGATTTAAATTTTTAAATCTTTAATAGTTAAAAGTTCTTTTTAAATCTGACTAATCATGGTGATTTCAGTGTTTATTCATTATTTTAACTTTATATATTTTAATTTTAACAATTGACTAATCTTTGTGATTTAATATTTTTATTTTCGACAAACTTGGTCTGATGATGGCCATCACCATTGGTCGAAAAGTCATAATTTTAATAAATTAACTAAATTTTTATAATTCATTAAATAACAAATATAATTTAAGTATCTAAATTGCAAATTATAGATACTTAAAAATAACAAAACAAGAAATATTTTTGTCATAAATTAATTATAGAAATAATTAAATTTCTTAGCAGTTTTTTACTATTTGATTACGAATAAGAGAGATAAGTTTAAAGTTCTAATTCTATTATAGATAAGTATTTTTAAACATTTAATAACTATAAGAATAGTTTCTAATTTTCCTAAGAAGACTAAATTTCTTTTTAAGGCATTTAATTTCTGCTTTTTAGGCATAATTAAAAAAAAAACATTTTCCTCACTTAAAAAAAACACTTAAAATTTGTATAATTGTCATCTTTATTAGTTTATGGATCATATAATCCAGTATTTGGCAGCCAATTTGAACTTCTAGTAAGAAACCTCTTTAGTGAAGTCGTCTGTCGGAAACGTAGCAAATATCTTTGTTAAAATATTTGGTCCAGGATTACATCTACTTACTGCAAACAGTAAACAACAATGAAGGCACAGGGCCTAAGTAAACGGTCCGGAACACGAAACAGTTATAACCTTATAGCACGTATGTCACTAAAAGTGCGTGGAGTCACGTGCCTGCAAAAACGCAAAACATTTTATCGAAGCAGGAAAAGGAAATCGTAAAATACGAGAATTGTCAACTAAATTTTGCGGTATTTTCTTTTCGTTTTGGTGCTGAATGTTAAAGTTTTGTATTTTTATTGGTTGATATGGACTATGATATAAAAATAAATGCTGAAAAATGGTAATGCTTTATATCTTTGTATATATTATATATTTTAACGTATTCTCCAAACGAAATTTCTCTCAAACAATTTAGATTGATTCTGTCACTGATAAAGAAACGTATTGGGAAAATATTCTGTTTGTCATATAGTTTATTGAGACATATACTGGTGGAATTGTAATATATTAGAGGAACATTTATAGAAAATGTGTATTTTTAAATAAAATTAGCTTAAGTTTAGATTTGCTTAAAATAAAATAAAACAAATATGTATAATTAGGTAAATTTTAAAATGAAGAATTATTTTTTAATATATAAAGATCTTGCAAAAAAAGTTTTACTGAACCTGATGCAGATATATGTATGTATGTAGGTTAAACAATAGTTTTTTAACGATTAATTACTTCTTACTAAATCAAATTAAATCCCTAAATANTTTTTATTGTATCAATAATCGCGGAAAATTAAACGATTTCGCCAATAAATAATTTATAATATGTATTTATTAGGCGTTACGAACTTATTATTATATTTTTGTTGCATATAATGTATATATTCCGGTCAAATTAGCCAGAAAAATAGTGGTCAAATAACAAAAATTGCCGAAGAGCCAAAGTTTGGTGGAGACCTTGGGTTCACAATTGAAAATAAAGTGTCAAAAGTCCCCATTGATCCCATGTGTGCTAAAAAAGTTATTCTGAGTAAAAGGTCAAAATTTCAGATTTTTTGGCTTTTTTTTTTTTTTTTCGAAAATGGTAAATTTTATCAAAAAAGTACTTCAGATCGAAGTTGAAGATCATAAAATTATCTACAAAAATGGTTTTTATGATTTTTTTTCTTAGAATCACCATTCCTGAGATATTTTTGTTATTTCAAATGTCTAATTTGACCGAACTAATATTTTTAAGTTATTCTTTGTTATAATGTGACTCCGTTTGATTGCTAAGAGACTTTCTCTTAATCTGTTTATGGCACTTTGTTTTTATTCCTGTTTTCTAGAATGGACCAGGGGCATGATAAAACCCCTTGCTCTTCTTTACGCTAAACTACTGAGATACAGATAAATGCTGTAGGTTAAACAATAGTTTTTAACGATTAATTATATCCTATTAAACAAAACTTAATCACTAGATGATGCGATCTAGAATATCTTGAATAAGTTTCACAATATAAAATATATCTTTTTATTTTAACTATAAGATAAATTAAATGTATTTTTTATAAAAATATATTTTTTATTGTATCAATAATCGCGGAAAATTAAACGATTTCGCCAATAAATAATTTATAATATGTATTTATTAGGCGTTACGAACTTATTATTATATTTTTGTTGCATATAATGTATATATTCCGGTCAAATTAGCCAGAAAAATAGTGGTCAAATAACAAAAATTGCCGAAGAGCCAAAGTTTGGTGGAGACCTTGGGTTCACAATTGAAAATAAAGTGTCAAAAGTCNTATTTTAAATTAGAAATTTTATTAATTTATCGGTTTTATTTTAATGCGAGATACTCAAATATATCTATAATGCTGTATGGAAACTAACAGTTTAAAAAATATTTGTGAACTAAGAATTAGAATTTTGATTTTTTTTTTTTGGTAAAAAGTTAAATACTTAAAAATAAATAAAACTTTTAATTTTTTTTTATCTTTATTTAGTTTCTCATATCAATTTATATAATTCATATAACTTTTATGAAAGTATATAAAAAATTAAGTGTTTTATTTCACTATTGTACTAAATTAAAAATTATACGAATACAAAATATTTAGTATTTAGAAATTTTTATCTATTTTGTTTAAATATTAAACAAAGAAATAATTAAAAAATAAGAAAAAAAAATCATACATTTATTATTATTCAATGAAATGATGTTTTTTATTTATATAATAGAGCATACCATATAAAAATATTTGAAATTTTATTAATTTATCGGCTTTATTTTGATACGAAATAATACTTAAATACATATATCAATTATACTGTGGAAACCGTTTTAAAAATATTTGTAATTTAAGAATTTAGATTTTTTTTTGTAAAAAATCTATTTCTTGTTAACAAATAAAGTATTGGAGATCATTTAACGCCCTTCTGTGAGTGGCTCCCGGACATGATAACAGCACTTGCCACGCTCCGCTACTTATTAAACTGATAATTTAATGTAAATTTAATAATTTTTTTATAAGATAATATGTATTTTTTTAAGTTAAAACACTTCATTTTTTATAAATTATTCTATTTAATCAATTTCCAAGCCGCTTTGAGTCGTTCAGAATTATCAATATTAAAAATTTATAAACCTTCACAGCGAGTTTCTTCAAACTTAAAGTGCAAAACGTAGTTCTCATATTATGAATAAATCAAATGAATATTTACAAAATTATAGACATAGTTTAAGTACGTACCATTAAAACGATAATTATAAGTAATTTACAACATAACTTCTAAACTATAAAACTTAAATATATCAAGTATGAAATTTATAATCTGAGAATATAATATATCATGCAAATTCATCACCTGTAAATAATTAAATAAAACAGGAAAATTAATAATTAATTATTATTCTTGAGATGAAAGTGTTTGAATATTTAGAATATTTAAAATGTATTTTCGCGAGATATAATGAAAGAGAAATATTCATTGACATTCTTAACAAAAGTGTAAACGTGTTAAATTGTTAGCAAGTTATAGACTTAATTTGAAAATACTTGAGACGTCTACGCAAAAGTTGTTAGCATGAGACGTGGCATTTCTCAATTAAGTATGTAATCTAGTTCCGCATTTTAAATGGATTATATTTTAATCTTAGCCTTAAGGAATTAAATTAAGGTGAAAATTTTCACGCACTTTAATCGCAGCTAGTTTATTTTCCATTTTAAATATATATTTTTTAAAGATATATTTTTTTAATAACCTTAAATAATTATTTTTTATATTCGTTTTAAATTTAATTTAAATTATTTTGGTGGAAAATTTAAAATTAAACGGTAAAACTATATCTATTGCTTTATTTATTATTTTTTTTTTCTTGTATTATTTCTTAATATTACGATAACCGAGCTTCGATCAGGGTTAGGTTAGGTTAGTGTTTACTCGAAGGACTAAATATTAAGTCGAGGACCAAATATTAAATGAATGATTAATTAGTTTGTTTAAATATAATTTGTTTATTACAAACGCGATGGAAAACTTGTTTTTACAATATTAACTACGATCTTAAATATGCATTTGTTACTATATGTTCTGAAGTATAACTGATTACTGTCCGTTCCTCAGTATCACCTCGTTACAGGGTTGCAACCAGCGATGTAACGGAGGTGGTTTTATTGGAACCGAAGTCGGAGTCGGAGTTTTTGAATTTGGTTTATCGGAGTCGGAATCGGAACCGAAGTCGGAGTTGGAGGCGGTGTCATAGGTCGTGGCAGAAGAGATATGTTTGAAGGGCAAATAAAAACAATATTTAGTTGAACTCTTTCATTTTAATTAAAAAATAATAAATCTACACAGGCGATCAAAATCAAAATTAACATATTTTCAATAACTGTTAGCAAATTAAATCAAATGAATTGACTCTAAAGGTAGAATATTATATTTGATAAACAAAAGCTTCGCAGCTTTGTCTTCATTTAATCTATTTCTTAAAGTGTCATAGATTAGACCACCGATTAAAATCTCCGATTTAAAAGTTTCGGAGCCGAAGTCGGAACCGGAGGTGTAATAACAATCGGATGTTCCATAATATCGGAATCATCCCTAGTTGCAATTCTCTTCCGTTACCCCCACACAGCCCACCCTACTCAGGGCAAGTTTAAGTGGGGTTGAAGTAGGGGGCGCGTAAATAGTTAGGTTCATTTTTATTTTCAATACAAAATCTTAATTATGTAAAATAAACTTATAAACAATTCGTCTTTTTCTAAAATTTCTTTCTTCACTAAANAATTCTTTGTAAAGACGATTTTTGAACGTTTAATTCTTGACCCTTTTGGAACAACCTATATCTGTGAATAATTTTCCAATTCCTAGCTATTATTGTACTGTCATACTGTATATAAGAACAGAAAAAAGATCTTAAATGATGTTTCTCGAAAATTAGACCCTAACAGATAGATTCTTTGGACCCAAGATACTCCTAATCTCTAATTTTCATCAAAATTGTTAGATCAGTTTTTGAGAAACCGAGAATTGTTCATTAAATAATATAAAATTTTATTCTTTTTTTTTATACGTTAAATATAAATTAAATTAAACAAAAAAAAATACTTAAAAAACAATAAAAAATTACAAAAATATATTAAAATTTTATTCAAAACTGAATATACATACATAGATAAATGGCAATTAAAATTGTTTAATTGTAGAAATCGCTCAATAATTACTTTATTACTGAATTAAACAGTATAAAAAACATTTTAAAATCATAAGGATTTTTATGATCATATATGTATAAGTTTATTGTTACTATATAAAAACAAAAAACGTGTAATATCTCCAATTCACAAATAAAGAAATAAAATTTGAAACAACGCAAAAATTTTGCTGAATTTTATCGTTTTCGTAACCATGTTGTTCATTGTTATTAATGGACGCTTTCATAAATGTTTTCATTTGCATGTTTGGCAGAAAAGTTGAATTGATGAAAACTGAAAACTTTTTTATTTGTTTTAATGGATTTTATAAACGATAAATTGAGTATTTTTCAAAACTAAATTATATCTATAATTTTGAACAAAATATCGTTTTTAATTGCAGTTAAATATAAGTTATATGGAAATACAAGTTTGTCCCAAAAGGGTCGGGGTATTTCTGAAGTTAGGAAACCTCTCGAACATTTCAATCGCAAAATTTAATCGTTGAAGATGGTCTGTTGGTTTTAATTTTTCACAAGCTGAATTTTGAAAGGTTTAAGATGCAAATCCATCCTTATAATACTTTGTAAAGCCGATTTTCGAAGGTTTAATTCTTGACCCTTTTGGGACAACTGTATTATGTAAAAAAGGTTGAAAATGTTACGGACACTTGATAAATCTGTATAAAAATATAAGAGGGTACATTTTAAGAATTCTTTAAAAGTTCTTTTAATCGCTAAAATCCATGCAATATTTATGAGAAAGCAAATTTTAATTGCAAGATAAGTACAAAGTACTTTATCTACCCTTAAAACATATAATTATAAATTGTTGTTCATTTATTAAATCCAAAAATATTTAAAATTACACAATTTTTCAAAAGTTATTAACAATTTATATATAAATAACAAAATAATTCGGGTTAAAAACAAAGCATACTTTCTCATATTTGAAAATTCAAATTTAACATAGTAGGCTAGATTGCATTTGTTTCGTAGCAAAGATGGCATCGTCATAATTACGTTCGTTATGTTTTGTTTGTGACATTTATGGTGTTTTACAAGTAAAACTGGTTACTTCAATTGTTTTAATATATAAAACAAAATATTTAAAGTGATATTCAACATTTCTAATAGTTAGTTTTGCAGTAATATTAAAATAAAATGTATAAATTCGTGTTTTTTCTAGTATAACCTTCACTAGGTAAGATTGATACACCATATAAGTTGTTAAACAGTTTCGTCCGTAATAAGTCGTATATTTATGTGTTTGATATTATATTTTTTAATAATTTTAGTGATAAAAATATATAGTATGTGTGTTTATTTGATGGTAAGTGTATATTTTAATATAATAACAATATTTTCAGGGTCTTAATTGTACAATTTTTTTTAGATTTTTTGTATAACAACAATGAAAATAATAATATTTATTCTAGAACATTTTTAATAAAGGTAAATATAGTTTATATTATATTTTATTTGTATGTACCTATGTATGTTAGTGTAGCATGTATAGTTTTGTTAAATATTATTTATTTAAACAATGTATGGAACAAATACATAATGTACATTGATTGTATATCTTTTGAATAATGTAAAGCAATGCTATTGCGTATTACTTTAGATATTGTAATCACTGATATACATTTAATTATGAGGATGCAATGTTCTATAATTATTTATTTTCAATATTTTTTAAATCTTATTTTATTATTATTATAGTTAATGAAGTTGCTTGCGTGGGATTCTATCATCTCTACTTCAGCAGATCTTTTATTTCCAAATAAGGTAGGATTCTATTTTATTTTTTATGTAAAGATATTTCTTTTAAAAAATAATTTATTTAGTCATATTATATTATATTTTATTTTTTAATGATTCATTCTGTGAAATAAAAATTAAATGTTATATATTATATATGATATTTCTTTTAAAAAAATGTTATGTCGATTGTGTTTAAATTTTTTATTATTCATGCAATAATTTTTTGAATTCAGCTGTAATCACATTTATGAACAAGCAGGAATGAAAACTTGAATTCAGCTGCAATAATAAAAAAAAAAATATTGTATAAACAATGTTTTTTGACAATTTTTTTTATTATGTTTTATATAACCAATTTGTCATATGAAATAATGTTGTATCCAATATTATTTTAGTACAATTTTCTATTGAGACAAAACAAAAACGCAAATTTGATCGTGACAACCGGTTCGTCCTTATAAACGATTTCTACTATATATAGCGTTAATTGTTATACATAATAGATATGATATTATTTAACAAATAAAAGATTGTAAAAATAGTTTAATCTATAGAAATGATTATTTTTGAAAAGATACGTTGGTATAATAATTTATTATATTTCATTTTTTTTTTTTTTTTAACTAAAGAAATAAAAAAAAAAAAATTCCTGGCAATATGTTATATGAATATCTAAAGAAAATATATTCCTAGAAATTGTAGCTTTCAAGTTCTATATAAAAGCAATACAACAAAAACGACTTTTTTTTTACTTTTATATTTTATTTTGAAATAAAAATAAAACCATTCATATATTGCGCAACGAAATATTTTAATATAACAAAATAATCAATATTTATATTTATATATTTGCATAAAATACAAAACTATTAAAAAAAATGCATTAATTAATTAATTTTTATTTACTTATTATCTTTTAAACATAAATAAAAATTATGAAATGTAATAGTATATAAAAAATTTAAATATTTCCGTAAATACTCAAACCTACTTTCTTCGTCGTTTCATCCTATCTCAACTCTACCGCCATCTACTGACGAATATAAAAATCAATATTTCAGACAGAAACCTCTATTCCTGAAACGTTTACTCCCTGAAATATAATATATTTGATTTTCAGCAACGCTATCTATAAAATTCAGCATACAACAATTATTTATAAAACGATCCAGTGTACTGTAACTTCCAATATAAATTTGTATGGTGCTGTTTTGTGGATACTTTGGACACCATTAGCAAATATAAACCCAGAAAACTCTCTAAATAATGGAAAGATCCTAAATATATCATTTTATTGACATGGGACANCCATTCATATATTGCACAACGAAATATTTTATTATAACAAAATAATCAATATTTATATTTTATATTTGCATAAAATACAAAACTATTAAAAAAAATGCATTAATTAATTAATTTTTATTTACTTATTATCTTTTAAACATAAATAAAAATTATGAAATGTAATAGTATATAAAAAATTTAAATATTTCCGTAAATACTCAAACCTACTTTCTTCGTCGTTTCATCCTATCTCAACTCTACCGCCATCTACTGACGAATATAAAAATCAATATTTCAGACAGAAACCTCTATTCCTGAAACGTTTACTCCCTGAAATATAATATATTTGATTTTCAGCAACGCTATCTATAAAATTCAGCATACAACAATTATTTATAAAACGATCCAGTGTACTGTAACTTCCAATATAAATTTGTATGGTGCTGTTTTGTGGATACTTTGGACACCATTAGCAAATATAAACCCAGAAAACTCTCTAAATAATGGAAAGATCCTAAATATATCATTTTATTGACATGGGACAGTAACGCGACAGTTAACTGGAAAAGAGAGATTTAGCTTATTTTACATTGCTTCTTGCAATAACGAATTTATTTCGAA
>CM008230.1:14355279-14374896 GCA_002278615.1 Pogonus chalceus | reverse complement strand
ACATAGTTTGGCACAGCTGGCCATGAGCATGAAAACCACAAAATTCACTTAACTTTAACAATATAGTAACGTCCAAACAAAAGAATAACTATACAACTAAAATAACATCCAGACAGGGTTATTTTTAAATTCTTATGGAAATAAAAATGAGACGAATATTTCTATTGTATTTTTAAGAAACTGCAAGCTTCTATAAGTAAATAAAATTGATTATTTATTAATAACGAATGTATTATTAAAAATACATTCAAAAGTTTATGTTCGAGCATCCAATACATTTCAGGATGTGTATAAAGTTTTGTTTTTATGAAAGTTTACTTTAACTTAAGAAGACGTTTATGACTATAGACAGGTGATATATTTGAGATAATGGAACAGAGAACTAATATCCTCAAATAGAAATTAATATTAACTAAATTTAATATATTGGAGGGATTTTTTTCGTAACGAGAATGGAATTTTATTACTTTATAGTTTTTTTTTATTAAATATATTCATATTAAATTTCAATTTTATATTTTATATATATATTTTTTTTTACTTTATAACGTTTGTAATTTTTATTTTTTTTACATTAAAATTCTTGTTTTATTTAATGAAATATTTCGGAAATATTATATCAGCAAATTTAAACAAACATGTTGGTTTTAAAAGGATTTTTCTTTGAATTGGAGGCAGATTTTGAATTAAAATAATTATTCGTATATTTGAAATTTATTATTCAATTCTTCAATTATGTAGAAATTAAGATAAAAAATATAACAATTTTTGTGAGAAACAATAAATAAATACTTAGACATAATAGTTTTTTTTATTTATTTATTTGATATAGTTATTAAAACTTAAATTACTTTTATTTTCTACTCTTACACAAATGCCATAGACCAAATAAATGGTTTTAATTTACGTTAAGTGATTTAATAATACGTGAAGCTCTTGAAATTTATAAACACACTGAAAAATATAAATTGAGACAAATTTTGAAATCTCAACTTTGTTTTAAGTTTTAAATAAATAAAAGTTTAAATGCGGACTTTCATTATCCTTTTCCATATAATTATTTTATAATAAAAGATAACGAAAAACAAAAATAAATAGTTATTTATTCAAATTTTAATATCTATTGCAATTTTAATTTATTTTTCGGATACAACGTACACTAAATATATTTTTTAATAAAACATTTAATTAATAAACATTTATGTTAAGGGGGGACCTCACCCTGACAACTTTAAAAAAAGCCATATTCAGGAATTTTTTTAAGTATTAAATAACAATTGAAGCATTTGGGGTTTTCTACTATATTGTTGCACATATTTCAATGATTATTACAAAAAAATTTGAAGTAAAAATATTAATAATTGGAGCCATGGTAGTCTTCGGCGTCAGACACCTCCAAAAAAAGGCACCTCCATGGGTACCAGTCGCGATCAGTCCTTAAAGAAGGAACAACAAAATCGTATAGATTTCTTTAAACTATATTAGATTGACTATCGTGAAGCATAGGACTTTTTAAACATTCAAAATATTGCAAAAATGGCAGCAGTTGAAAAACAAATATTTTTTATGGAAAAGAATGCTGTAAATTTGTTTATAATTAATCGCAAAAATTAAAATATCAAAAAAATAGTTTACACATTACCGATAAGACTAAACTGATTTCATTGAATGGTTCCCGAGAAAAAGTGGCACCCAGTTTCAAAAATGTGGTTTCGAGAAAAACGCATTTAAAGTTTTCGGTACTGTAGTTAACGTATTGTACGGCCTCTACAATTCTTCTTGTACCTTTGCAATGATTTCGAATATCAATAAAGCCTTTCGGAGGGTCACTTGAGACAGGATGTGGAATAGATTTATGCAAAAAAAATCGATTTTTTGAAACTTTCAGGGTGGAGTTACCCTTTAATAAATATTTTGTTGTTTTAAGTAATTAAATCAAATATACATGTACTAATTAAACAGTATACTATTGTAATTTAAATTTTAATTTAGTTGCCTAACATTATTTTTTAATATAAAAATTAAAAAGAAAACCTTTATACAGAAAATAAAACAAGTTATATTGAAACATTTTTATTTTCTTTACTACATATTCCATACAGAAGCAAAGAAGTAAAGGAAAATTTCAACAGACTTACACGTGTGATCCTGTCAACACGATTACTCAAAAAGACAAGTGGCAAAACTGAATCAACTTTTGCTTGTAAATGTTAAATCGGAAATGGCATTTTAGTGGTACTTGTAAATGTTTTTCTAAATAATATATTTATACGCGATAATATATCACATTCTAAAGTACAAAGGTAACAAGAATGTAATAATAAAATCATGTTTAATTATATATAAACAATGTTTATTACAAATTGTAAACAATTAACATAACATTTGAATACATTACATAACTTTAATATTTTAATTACATCATATATTTAACCGAGAACCTATTATTAAAGAAATTTTGTGTAATTAAGTATTTTAGTATGTTTATTTTAATAATGAATCTAAATAAAATTGTTAGTATATTATGTTTGATACTAAAATAATATATACAAGTTGTCAATGTAGTTAGTAAGTTTGAAGTGTGTATATATATTTTATGGCATTAGTTCGACGAATTGAGTTATTCTCGTAACATGTTTCACTTGTTAAATTGCAGTACATTTTATGACTAGAACAGAAGCAATAAATCGTATAACATACAATAACTTAAATGCATATGATTACAAATGTATTACTGGAAAATGTAAATAATTATATATAACGATTTTGATGAAAATTACGGATTAGGGACATTTTGGGCAAAAGAATTGATCTCGGAAAGAATCATTTAAGGTTTTTTAATGGAGAATTATTTATAAATTTCATGAAAGAAATTGAATTGCCACAAAATATCATTTCAAACTATTTGATAAAAGGTTCAAAACCTGAATGAAACGTTGAAAAAAAGAGAAATACTTATAAAACTTAATAAATATATCGAAAAAAAATTGCTTTGATATCATTAGTAAACTTTACAGTGAGTACAAAAAATACTTTGATAAGCCTATATGGGTTATTTTTCAAAATTAAGAAGCCATAAATATTTAAAGTATTTTAACCAGAGGAGAATCCATATCATTATCGTAATTTAGTGTGGGAAGAAATTTTGAGAACAAATTGAATTGTTTATAAGTTTATGTTGTACAATTTAGATTTTATATTTAAAATAAAAGTTAACTTTAACGCCGAGCGCAGCGGTCATCCTGATATATATTTATATTCGTACACTTGTGAATTTTGGAAACATTATTTGACTGTATATATCTTTTAACGATATGAACATTAATAATTCTCTTATTTATTAATAGCGTAAATAGAAGTAATTCGAACATAAAGTAAAAACGAAGATTAAATAAAACTTATATAGTTTAAGTATTTTGTATTTAAATTTAATATTTAATATATTTAAACATTTTTGAAGCTTTTATTAGACTTATACTGCATAGTAGATTCAAAAACGGGCTGGCAGGGCAGAGAGAATAAACATCTTTTGATGAAAAAAATTTAGTTATTATTCATTTTAAAAAAGGTAAAGCATACTTAGAAATCGGAAAAATTATTAAAAAAGTTGGTCTACAATGCAATACATAATAAAAAGATATAAAGGAAGCAATGAGAAAACAAATAAGATAAGCTTCCAAAAATTGTTTACCAGATTGTCCGAAAAGTAAATGAAGTTCCAAAGTTAAGTGCATCAAAATAATGAAATATAGCTGGAAAATTTTAGGAAAATCTATAAGAAATGTCTTACGAAAGTATGAATTTCATGATTGAGTAGTTAGGAAGAGAAAGAAGAAACCTTATATTGGTCACATTAACATAACTAATAGGCTAAAGTTTGCTAAAATACTAGTGTATATAAAACATTAATTTTTGAAGTTTTATTTTAAGTTATTTATTTATTATGTTATTTATGAATATAAATTTTAAGTAATCTTTAAATGAATCAAAAAGAACTCGAGGGAAAAAAAACGCACCACTTGAAAATGCACCAAAAATGGCAAAACTTCAGAGTGCCATATCTCGATTGCATTTAGTCAAAACTAGATGAATCTTTGAGTTCTGATAACTTTGAAGTCTTATCTTTAATATGATGGTAGTCAATGTGATATCAAGTCCATTACACCCTCTCCCAGCCTTCTAAGAAAAAAAATGAACCTGATGCAAAAACATGACCAACTTTGGCAACTCGTACGCAGTGCCAAAACAAAATGTGGATTCAATTAGCTAACTTTAATCATTTTCCAATAAATTTCGCAAAATTTCAAGTACCAGTGATGATTTGGCCGCAAGTTACGAATGTTTAATAAATAATTTATATTTATATTTCAATTAATCTCTGAAAAAAGTATCTTTTAAGTTGATAAAATCAATTTAGAATCGTAAAAAAAAAACTGCACTCACATACAAATTGGAATTAACTGCATTATTTTCTTTTTTCCGCATTTTTACAAACTACTATTTCATATAAAAGGAACGCTATTAGTTATTAGTTTTTTAGAAAAAATAAAACTTAATTAAAAAATCTGATGAAATTTTTTATACTTTACAACATTTTTAGATTTTAAATTAATTTTTTATTTACCATAAAGCAATTTTAAATGAATGATGATACATTTTTTCTGTATTATTTTAATGAGCGAATAATTACAGTAGGCATTAAATAATATATGTCTGTAAATATTATAATTTTAATTTAATTTTATAGCATAAAGAAAAAAGAACATATTATTTATTTTATTGTCATATAAGAATATAAACATAAATAATTATTGTTTAAGTTAATTAAAGATTAGGTAATTACCGTAACTTAAAACAAATTACTTACTAAATGTTGTTTAAAACAAATAATATTAATCAATATGAAGAGTTATATAATTTTATCATATATTTAAATTACTTTTAACTGAATTTAAATATATTTATTTCTTTCAAAAACATAAAGTGTATCAAAGATCATAATTATTTCCATTATCCTTTACTTGAAATACTAAACAAAAAACAAATTAAAATAAGAAAATATGAAATTAATAAAATACTGAAATGTATACAAAGAAAACATTAGTATAATATGATAAAAGTTCTTTGTCTTTTCAAATAATATTCAATTATATCATTTCTTTATTAGTAAAAGAATAGAAGATAAGAATTTTACGGAGATAAAACAAATTCATCCACGTGTATAAAATTGGTAAATTAGGTAAAGCATACTTCATTAACGTTCATTATTCAATAAAGTTTGTGATGTAAAATCAACTCGGTAATATATACATACACACTGCACAGTATACAGTGTACAGTAACGATCAGGCAAAATTACCTAATTATGCGTGATATCTGGTTATTTAACTACTGATAGTGGTCAAATTATTTTACTAATTATGTCGATATAATATTTTAACTCATTTACGAAAACTTTGATAACTGTTTACGCTATTTTTAGCGAATTAAATAACATATTTCTAAGATTGCATAAGTGTAAATTGTTCAATATAAATTTAAGTGTAACAAAAAGTGAAACGGAATTTAAACTCTGACGTAACCGTCGAAACGCGTTTAATTTTCTGTTATGCTCATTAATTTCATGATGGAAGTTACGGTGAAGGTGGCAATCGATCACTTCCCTTTGTTCACTCAACTAGCTGTTACATATTTTCGTTATGCTCTTAGTTTTTTACAGGGTTGAGAGATTTAAATCATGATTTAAATTTAAACAAAAATTAATAATTTGTATTATTGTTTAAGTATTTATTAAATAAAAAATACAAACAAATCATAGTAAAAAAATAAAAACATGTTTTAATAAATTATAAATATTTTAATTTGAAAATAGAACAATTCAAATAACAAAAATAAAGGAGAAACATTTATTTATTTAGTGGTACATTATTATTAAAATGTTAAAATAAAAAGACCAGTTTTCCAGCCTTTTCAGTTCCTAATCGGTTTCTCAATTTTGAATGCACAAGTCCAAATGATGAAAAAACTCGCTCAACACAAGCTGAAGACGAAGTGGCGCATAAAATTGATTTTATAATTTTCAATATTATATCCTTATTTGGTCCTAATTCATCTCATACAATCAAACTCTTATATATTTTTGAATAATAACTTTGGAGTATTCATAATATTTAAAAATTTAATTCAAAATACCCGTTTTTACGCACTTAAAAAATTGTTAAAAAATTAAAATTTAAATCAAAAAATCTGATTTAAATAAAAAAATCGTATTTTTTGATTTTTTTTTTTTTTTTAATAACGATTTTTATCTACCCTGACAAAAAGTGAAACGGAATTTAAACTCTGACGTAACCGTCGAGACGCGTTTAATTTTCTGTTATGCTCATTAATTTCATGATGAAAATCAGGGTGAAGGTGGCGATCGTTCACTTCCTTTTCGTTATGTTCTGAGTATTTCCCGAAATTTGTAAATATAAAATATTGTATTTGTTGCTTATTTGATTCTTTTTTACCTATTAGAACAATAATAGTTAATTTTTATAGAAAGTATAAGTAACAAACGCGACTAGTATATAAGAACTGCGGTACTGCAGCACCCCGAATTTTCATTCGATTTTTAGTAGACATAAACATTTGCTGAAGCAGCATCCCTGTACCTGAAAAGAAGTTAGAAATAACGTTGTTTACTACAAAGTCTCGTGACTTGAACGTTAAAAGAAGTTAAATGTAGGTAGTAAAATCATTAACTAATGCATTTTAATTATTAAAATATAAATAACAGATTCACATTATTACGTAAAGAATAATTTAATAATGTATAAATATTTAAATGGATATTATTAAAGACTTCCTTGTAACCATATTATTAAAATAAATATTAAAATGCATTTGATCATATACCTTAAATTATTAAAAACGATTTTATTGATGACATATTTTTATTAAATATTTACCCATTTATATTTCATAAGCTATTAACTATATTAAAATTTATAATAAACGGCGTATATAATTCAATTTATTTATTTGTGTAAATATTTTTATTCAGAACATCACGTTTCTAGATTTATTTATTCAATTTTAAATAAAAATAATATTTTATTATATATTATCACGTATTCACGTGCGAATTTATCCATGTGTAACTTACAATTAGAAATGAAACTGGAGGAAAATATTTATAATTATTTTAATCGTGTACATCCGTATATAAACAACAAATATAAAATAATTACGATTTAACTTTTAAAATTTTATGTCAACACAAATAATTTAAATATAAATAAATGAATATTTAATTTGTTTTACACTTGAATGAATTCTCTATTGCAGCGCGAAATTTATTTTGTATTATTTAAATAAAGAAAAACTGGTTTATTGTATAAAAAAAATAATGTCCGCTAACAATGTATATTTCCACCGTGGAAAGAATATTTGCATAACAAATCAAATTTTCTTGTTCATCTTCGTATTTATTTCCTAGTGAAAAACTTATAAACCGCTTCCCTTTGGTTGAAGTAAATAAAAAACCAATAACGCATTTTCAAGTCACTTACCTTCCCGTAAAAACCGGTAACCGTAAACCAAAATTGTAAAACAAGTGAGTTGATTAACTAAATCACTGAAATGTTATATCTTTCACACTTGTGTTAACATGACGCACCGGTAAACATTCGCGATTTCGAAACGCACGCGACATACAGGTGATTTTGATCTGCGAAACGGAGCAAAGTTGCACGCACTACGGCTGCTGGCCGAGCACTGACTAAGAGCGCAACAAGTTTCCAGATGAGCGTTATATAATCTTGATTGAAGTCACTACAAATTGAAATTTCATCTGATATCAGCACTTATATAACACATCACATAACTGATCCTTTTTTTTAAATTATATATTTGATATAATGGCTATGAAATTACAATTTTACGGTAAAATAATTAGATTTTTATATAAAAAAATATCAAGCATTTATTTTAAGTATGTTTTTTCTTAAAAAAAAATACAATGGTTTTTCCGAATATTATAGTACTTTGTTCAAGGACTCTTTATACCATTAAAATATTATTTATTACAATTTTATTTTTAATTTATTATTAAATGTTATACTTAACGTTTTATATTTTTACTTGCGATTGTAATTATCATTAAAATCCAGGGTATTTCTATTAATTATTCATTTTTAATATTAAAAATACAAACATATAAAGACACTTCCGCATAGAATTTTAAACGGATTTAATGTCCTAGGTCTTGCTTTATGAAGGACACATGTAGTTGATACGTGAAAAAATAAAATAAATGAATAAAACACCAATATAAATGAAATATCATTTAATTATAATCAAAGTCTCTTTGTTAATTAGTCTAAAACATATAACCAGACGACAATTGATGACATATCGTACAATATAACAAATATAATGATTTTTAAATATTGCATTTATAGTTTGTAATCATGGGGTGACAGAGGTACGAAATGTAATGATAGAATCAAACCAGCTTAGTTTTCAACGTATCCACATTAAAATTACTTAATATAATAAATTAAAATCAACAGAAACGACGGAAAACTTGAGTTGGTTAGAATCATATTAATTTTATTATTAAGAATGTAGTAATGATTTGTATATTTTAAATCTATTTAGTACAAAAATTCATCACTCTGCACTCATACAGAAAAAAAAAATATAATATAACAAAATAAAGCACTGTTGTCCTATTGAGTGCTTATGGAACCACAGTAGTCTTTAGAGAGAAACTCATCTCTCAGGATGAAATCTAACAGAAATATTCTGTTACATGATAATAAAAACAATATGTCCAAAATAAATTACATTATTTATTTATGAAATTTGATTCCCTTTTATTAAAAAATTCCTAATTACGTTCAATGATTTAGAAAAGTAGCGTACTCATGCCTCCCATTTCTGATTGTTCTTTAACAAAGATTTCGAAGTATTGATAGATAATTGTTACGGCTAATAAAATACCAGTGCCAGAACCAATGGCACCTAAGAAATCAGCCAACACTGAGAGAGCTCCTATACACAAACCACCAAATGCAGCTGCTGTTGGAATGTATCTGTTCAATTCATGAATCATGGAATTATCTCTGTGTCCTCTCATCACCATTTGTTGTTCTTTGAGTTGTTTGGCGACCTAGACAAACAAAAAAACAAACATATTTTCAACTTTACTGATAAACTTTCCTTTGATAAAAATAATTACATAATAAAATTATTTTTATAAACAAAATTTAAGATAAAATTCTTACATCTTTTGCAGAGCTTCCAGATACTTCAATCCATGTCTTGGAGAAGAAAGCGCATGATCCCAACATGAAGATGATGTACAACAAAGCATGGATTGGATCTTCTAAGATGTGTCCTACACTTTCTGGAGGACTGAGATAGTAACACAGACCTCCGACAGGATATGCTCTGGCTGGGCCACCGCCTCCAACATCAGCCCAGACTCCTAATAAGTTGATGAAGAAGTTTCCTTGGAATTTCACAGCTAACATCTGCAAGCAAAATGGTAAGTTTTTAATTAATAATTATTTATATTATTATAATTTTATAAAGTCTATTTGCGTCATTTTAATTTATTATGTACGAGTAACAAACAATAACCATAAAAACTATATCCGTTTAATACAGTTCATTTTAATTGAATATACAAATTTTATGTATATTTATGTATAAATATACGAATTTATTTTTTTCTTTGATCTCAACATATTTTATAAACTCTTGCCAAAACAAAAATACAGAATTTATAAAAACCTGTAAAATAATTTTAACATATACTAAATTAATTTTTATCAATAATCAATTATTATTTGGTGTAAATTTAACTACAAACAATATTAAAATAAATAATGATTAAAATATCTTTCCGTATTTAATTATTTTAGTTGTAACAATGAATAAATTTCAAAATATTTGTTATTTGAAAAAATAAATTATAAAGATAAATATCCTTATTTAACTTAAGGCTAAAAATATCAGATTATTCATATTATCAGTGTTTACTAACCTGTGAGATAACGTATAAGTTAGACACAAGAGCAGATTGTAAGATAATAGGAATGTTAGATGTGTAGAAAAGTTTGATTGGATAACTGCTGTACTGTCCACGATAACGAGCAGATTTAATTGGTAAATCAACCCTGAATCCTTGGAAGTATATTACTATAGCAAAGACGAGAACAGTAGCTAAAAGGTTCATTAAATTTGGTAAATTTTGTCTATAGAAGGCTTCACGTAAAGCTCTAACTTTATCTTGTCTGGTAGCGAGAAGATGGAACAGAGCAATTACTGCACCTTCGAATTCCGTGCCACGACCTATACATAAAAAATATATATTTTAAAACACAATTCATCGTTTCTATGACCTCCTTCAGAGCTATATCAAAAATAATCGAAGGGAAGTTATTTTTAAAATGTTCTTACCGGTGTTAACTGTGGCGGGAGAGAATGCTTTCCAGATAATAGTTTCACAAATGTTTGTAGCGATGAAAAGTGAGATACCAGATCCTAGACCGTAGCCTTTTTGTAAAAGTTCATCGAGTAATAAAACAATAAGACCAGCGACAAACAATTGAATAATAATAAGAAGGCACACGCCAGCACCAATTTCAGCTGGATCCCCGTACATCCCGGTCATTACATACACGATGGCTTGACCAACGGTGATAACCATACCGAATACTAGAAACAAAACAAAATTTCATGATCTAATTATTTCATACAGTTAAAGCTTCGATGTTTACTAGCGTAACGATAAGTGAAAGGGTCCAATTGTTTCAAATTAATTTAATATTTGAAACTCATAAAGCAATTAAATATTTATTTTTGGGGTAACGCATATCTTTTGTAAATAAGATAATTGACAAAGTAATTAGCAAATTGGTAAATAATATTTTTATAATGTTGTTTAAATATCTTACATTTTTGAGCTCCATTAAAGAGTGCTCGATCCTTTGGAGTATCACCAACTTCTATGATTTTCGCTCCAGCCAAAAGCTGCATAATAAGGCCTGAAGTAACAATGGGAGAGATACCTAATTCCATCAATGTTCCTCTATTTGAGGCAAGAATAACACGAATCCAATAGAAGGGATCGGCAGAGTCTGAGCTCATAATACCGAATAAGGGAATCTAATTATAATAAAAAAATATAAATTAGATTATAAATTGTAAAACCGAAATAATTTAAAACTTACTTGACAGCATACTAAGAAAATAAATAATGTTATAGCTGTCCATAGTACCTTCTCTCTGAATTGAATCTGAAACACAAATGACACATGTAAAAGCATATGTTTTATGAACCCCGGTCAAAAAGCAATCCGTTAATTAATTAAAATACTTGAATAATAAAATAACAAGTAACATATGGATAAAATACAATGCTAGTTAGGATACATATGAAAACTAAAACTCACCTTTCTTTCTGGTTTAGCGATTTCTGGCAAAATGCTGCAGAAAGGTTTAATAACCTCCAAGAATTTAACTGAAAAGAAATAATTAAATTAGTATTAATATTAAAACTACGTATATATTAAAAAGTTCAGTCAACAAATTTTGTGTACGTGGGCAGGTACACAGTTAAACATACGTCTTACTAAAATAACATTTTTTAACTAAAAATAAATTAAAAACGTCACTACTTATGAATATATATAAAGGATACTTACTGCCCATTTTGATGGGATGAAAATGAACGGATTAATTCCAATAAATCCGTATTATTTTCACTAAAGTTTGACGTGAGGAATCGTTGCACTCACAGAAGTTTTAGAAGAGAATGTGGTCACGATAACTCAATGTTACGGTACTCCGAGAAATTTGGCGTACACGTAGCAAGATACCGGGATCACGTGACTGATGATGTTGGCTACGTTGACACTTATAGTTTTTAGCCTACTTAACAGGTGGCATTATATACATGGAATGACGTAGTTACTACGTTTACATTTTATAGAATGCTGTTTACGCATCATTTTTATTTAATAATACTACCACTAGATGGCAAGCTATGTTATATTTTATAGAATTAATTTGGGTATTATTGTTTAATTTACGTAATTATTAATTAATATCAAATTATTCCCGAATTTTTTATATTTGTATTGTAATTGAAACAAGTGTCGTTAGTTGAAATAATGAAGAAATATTTCGTTGTATTATATTATTATTGAATAAAAGCTAAGATTTTTATTTGAACTATTGAAAAAATATTTAAAATATGATTTCACATGACATATATTTATCATTTCTTGTGTTTACATGTTTATATATATTTTATTGTACAATAATCTGTTTAATGATAAAAATTATTACTATTAAATATTGTTTATATTTATAAATATATATTATGTACTGAAAAAAATATAATTCAAATTCATTATAAAAGAAAAATAAAATTGTTTCAGTTGAATTTACTTGTTTTAACAGAAAATAAAATATACATAAATAAATTCACAAATAATTGAAAAATGGAATAAATTTCTGGTCATTTTCGTCTAAATTAATTTTAAACTCAGTACTACATTCTGCAACTATTAATTTGTTTAATTTTAAATTAAAATGTAAGAAAAATTTTAAATTAAGTTATAAGCAGTTTACAGAGTGCCATGCAAAATAAAACAAATAACTTCTTAACACTTTGTGTTCTTTTAATTATTATTTTAATGTTAGTAAAATTAAAATAATGAAGACTTACTTTGAAATAAAATGAACTCTGTATAAAAAATTAAGCAGACCCATATAAATATTAATTGTAAAATATAGTTTAAATATTTTTTTACGAATAAATAAAACTCAAATTAATGTTTGCATCGATATTTTATTTAATAAATACAAGAACTGAGACAAACCTACTTATTTTTTTGTGTAAACTTCTAAAAGATGGAAATTTGATTGTTCCTGTATCTTGTAACAGGATCATCATATATCATTAGGAGAGGCTCATTGGATACATTATTAAATTCTGAACTACTTTTGCTATAAAATATTTCTCCTAAAATCAATGTATCAAAAACATTGATGATTGTTTTAATTAGATTTAAAGAGTCTATACAGCAGCCAAATAGAAGCAATTATTTATAAAGCTATTCTTAATATATTTTGAATTGTGTCTAATTTTTATTATTTTAAAGTTTGCTTCATAAAAACAAAACAGTTTCATAAAATAATAAATATACTATAATTATTTTTTTCTACAGTCGCTATACAATGTAGGCGTTTTGCGCAAAATGGTACTTTGCCGCTCTAGAGCAACAAAGTAGAAAAAACGCTCGCTGTCCAAATTTTTATAAAATGTTACTTGTTTACAATCTTAATGGAAATGTTCAGTCAAAAATTAATACCACTGTCGTTACCTACACATTTATTACCTTCACAAGTCAATCTGACATATAACTGCTCTGTTAGTATATTACATAACCAAACAAAATATGCCCTGCTAAGGAGTTTAGAAATAAAATAGGGCATTCGTTTACAAAAACGAAATTAAAAATACTTAGATTAGATTGAATAGCTCAGTAAAAATAGAAAATAACGACAAATGGATTTTTTTTATTATTTTAAAATAAAGTTCGTTTAATTTATAAAAACAAAAATATTAAAAAATCAATTGTGTTCAGTTTAACTACAATTCCCATCTCACTCCGCACCACACTCTATAGTGTGCAAAGATAGCAATAGTTTGACGTCACAGTAACACCAAAAACAAATTTCAAATATCTCTTAAAGTTTGTGGCGACTGTAGAAAAAATCTTGTGTGTATTTCGAGCGTAAATGGACATTGTCGATTTAGAGAAAATGCCGCGCTCCTAAGTCGCGCGGCAACAATCTCTCAATCAACAATATCCCACTTTGCGCTTTTAATACACAAATTATTATTTTGCAAATTCTATTAAATATGTTTTTTTTACGAAGCCGAATATTTTTAAAAATAACTAAAGAAATATTAATAACTTAATAAATATTTGTGAATATAAATGTTTTGAATATGATTAGTTAGAATAAAAACAAATGATATCGTGCGTATAGATGTAAGAAAAATAAAAAAGAAAAAATATGCGTTTATATTCGCATTCGAACCGGGTGGTCTTCTAAATAATTAACCCACATGTCACACGCACAATTATGCAACACGACATGCTGGCCAAAAATAACGCGCACACATTTGACTAATCGGTTGTGCGGTTCCTTTGACTATATGTTCATGCGACGTTAATACCAAATGTGGCTTGCGCATATTTCCTACGCTTAATTAGGCGCCGGTTTCGAGCAACGAAAAAACGCGCCGGAAATTCGTGTGGCGCCGCCATCGCTATTATTCGAATACCTAAAACTCTGGCGCCCTTTAAGCGCATATTGCATTTAGCCCTTTCTTTTATATCACCATATGTGTCTGTCTTATTCCTAAATATTTCTGCTGCATTAGCAATGCTTTATATATCTACATTAATCAAATTTCCTAAACTATTATAATTGTACAATTTGAATAATAGTCAGTCTGTATAAACTCTACTAAAATGTATTTAACTTTGTATTTGTGTTAAAACTATAATTATCGTTCAAACTTTGAAAGTTTCCTCATAGTAATTTTATTACCAAAAAAGATTATTAAGTACGTGATGTTTCATTAAATTGTTTTAATAGAAATAATAATAAATTTTTATAGAACATAAATATTAACATTTAACTTACATAGTTGTTCTAATGTAAGTGAGTTAAGACCGCGTACGATACATGCTGCCTCTAACGTCAATGTTTTGTACTATAAAGTAAGAAAATTTGTAGATAGTAGAAAGTAAATGCTTAAAAACTAATACATTTTGTCTTTAGTTGTTTAATTTTTAGCAAAAACCAATTTTGGTTATACATATGTATATATTTATTATTTATAGTATAAGTAATTTATTATTAATATTAGAAATACGAAGAAATTTATTGAATTTGTAATTTAATAGAATAATAAATAAATAATTAATATATACGAAATAAAGCAAAAATAGTTGATGTATTCTCTAAATTATACTCCTAATAGATATTTGTAAACTTTTAATATATTTTTTTGAGATATCTGATCTTTTATTTTTATTGTAACTATATAATATTACCCAAATAAAATTGATATCGACCAGACGAATAGAAAAATAGAAAATAAATAAGAAAAATATTATATTTACCTGAAGATATTATTGTTATTAGTCTGACATTAAAGAATCTATTTAAAAACTATATTTAGTTATTAAAATATATTTTTTAAACGTATTAATTATTAATTTACAGATTTTTATTTAAAATATTTATTGATTTGTATTAAATGGAGTTCGTTTATTTACTAAACTGTAATGTTAAGATATCAAAATAAATTGTATTTAGTCAAAATGATAAGTAAAAAGACTTTGAAAATTGTGATAAATATACGAATAAGAAGTAAATATTAAGTGATATTTAATTGGAAATAAATAGGGGAAAACAGTTATATTTTGGTGTACATACAAAATTTGAACAACAAAAAATAAATGATTTTACAAGATTTACTAAATAAAATTCTCTAACCAAATTCATTTACATGATCGTCCTGATCATGTAAATGAATTTGGTTATAAACACAAATTAAATATTTTTCAAAATAATGTACTGAGATAATACTTTTTCCTAATTGATTTTTACACATTAAAGTTAAAAGTTGAGAATTGTTGTTAATGACAGATTTCCTTAAATTTTGCTCATCAAATTAAGTTAGATTTTCTATTAATCTATCTAAAATGCAATTTTAATCACTTTATAGTATATAGTAGCTTAAATTAAAACATAAAATTTTGAAATATAATAATTTTAAAGATTAAAATGAAATTTGAAAACATTTTATGTTTACTTCCACATTTTTATTAGCAAATTAAGAGATTTTATTAAAATATTAATTTTTCATAAAGCATAAAATATTAATTTTGTGGAAAAAAATCTTAATTTGAGTTTATATTGATATACGCTAATTATTAGCGCATATATAAATATTAGTTGATTGTGTTTTTAATTTCTCATTATTTTAATATTGTCCCAATGCATTTTTTATCAATTTCTTTTCAAATATTTAACATAATTATATTATAAATTAATTTTAAAATTCTCGTAACTTTCAAAAATAAATAAGTTCTATTTTTTTTTTTTAAATACTGCAATGTTTTATAGCGTACTCATAAAATCATAATATTTAATACGAAATAATTCTGCAAATTATACTAATTATAAATATGAATACATTTATTGATAATGTATTTATTAATTAAGATGGAATTTAAAAAAAAATGGTTAAATTAATGGAGAAACTATTTAAGATAGGTATTTATTTAAAATAAAAAAAGAATACCTTTTTTTTTCTTATGGATTATAATGAATGCAAATAAAATTCAATTAATTATTAATATATGATAATCGTCACATTAAAACACAATCAATCTATAATCAAATATTTATTTATTATATCCCCGAATCGATTAGCATAGAATTAAAAAGTGAACTACGAATTAATCCGAGCATAATGTTCGTTGCATTCATTACCATAAATAATTTTTTTATCAGTTTAATATATAATATATGAAACCTTAAAGAATAAAGTAAATAAAATACATTGAATTGTAAAGCATTATATTATAAAGTATAGTAGATAAAAAGTGCAGCGTAAACATAGATATATACATATTTATATTTATATTTATAATATCATGCGCAATGTTCATAAAAAGTCATCGAGCCCTAATAAACTGCTATCACGAATAAAACAAAAAGAAAACATCGATGTCGAAAAAAATTATAGCGCAGAGTGTACAGTATATAGTCGTGTTAAAGTGAGATCGTATCTAAATGACGTATTAGGTTTTTAAAGTTTTATACACATAAAAAAGAACGTAGCCACGAGCCACAGTATGCATGCACACAGTCGACTAGATTAAAATTTTAATTTATTTTCATTCTTTTGTCGACAAAAGTCCGTGTCCGTAAGTCTGTACGTCCCAAACACTTTTACGTGATGGCTCAAGGGCGGAATTTCGGTGTCTACGCGAACAACGAGAACGAGATCTTATTCGCCGAGTTGAAATATTGCTCTACTAATTTCTATCCTTCTTATTTCTTATTCGCCCTTTATTTATTTTCTTTTTCTATTATTACAAATATTATCGAATTATATGCACATTTTTCTTCATAATATTCCAATTTTAACCTTTTTCAATTCATTTAATACATTTCTAATCATTTTATATCTCTTTACAATACATTTCTTAGATTAATTTTATTAATATTATTTAAATTGATAAATTAAAAGTGATATTCTTAATTATAAATGTAAAGTATTAAATAATTGAAGACTATGAAAACAAAGAGACTAACAGTAAGTGTTAATAATATCAAAATTGAATAAAATATTTTGGTAAGCACGTATGCCATTGGAACATGACTATTCGTTTATAATATAGATTCCTAAAGTGGTTGATTTTGTTTTTCAAGGGGTTCATGTTTACGATAAAGGGGGTTTATGATTTGTAAATGGGGTTCCACGAAGCAGATCACTGTTAAAATTTATGCGTTAATGTCTTTTTACGCTTACAGCAGATTGAGTGTTTACTTAACTTAAGCTAAATGTACATGCACAAATATATTTAAATTTTCAATTATCAATAGGAGTATTAGAGACAAATTTAATAAACAAAAACTTTAAATAAAATTTAAAGTTTGAAACCTCAATGAAGCAAAATTGTTTGTTTACGCAAAATCTAAGAACCAGCTAATAAGAACAGATCCATAGTTTTGAACATTAACTGCTCAACTTTTAAATTAACGAAATGGTTGAAAGCAGAATTCATTTACATCAATTTGAATATGTGTTATTATTATTATTATTATAATTTTTTAATAAAAATTCTTAGAAATTACTTATAAAGCAACGTTTTTCCTGAAAATATTGGTAATTCATATATAGCCTTAATTTCTATTTGAATGTGTTTGGTTTTTCTTTAAATGGTAAATATTATAAACAGACATTTGGTACAATAATGGAGTAACCTTTTATTTATTTGTAAGCTAAGTTGTTTAAATTTAACTTCAATAAACTTAACAAGAAATCTTTTTAAATAAATAAATAAATTGCTATTTATATATCAAAATCAGGTATAAAATAAAAGGAAATATTCAAATGCTTTTAGAAAAATTCAATATTAGGAAAGCAGGAGGTCTAAAAAAAAAACAAAAATTTTGAAAGTGGTCCACGAAGCATAAAAGTTTGTGATCCTTTGGTATATAATCTTAAGATGAAATATAGAATATATTTATGCAAAGTTACCTATGAAACCTTCAGAAATAATTCTTCAATATTTTTTTTCTTTCTTTTTTTTTGTAGAATTCTTTTTTAATTTTTGTTGTATTTTAATATGTATAACAATTATAACAAAATCGGTTTTGTCCACTAAATTTTTGGTACCTTTTGTAGGTATATTAAATAATTTAGAAGCATTAAAAACATGAGTAAAATATTAAAATATGTCACATAATTATAGTAAATATAATATAATAGTTTTATATTGAGTTGACAATAAAAATAATTCTGCAATTTGAGTAGAAAAAGTTTTATTTTTTAATTGTAAAGATATGAAATGAAATAACTTATTTGTAAAGCTAACATTTATTGAAATATCGTAAAAGATACATATTTACTAAAATTTAACTATATTTTAGTATTTAAATATAAAACAAAATTACTTTAATTATTTCTCTGATGCTTAGTTTTATTAACAAAATTGTATTTTAAATTTTGTCAACCAATATTACCTGTAAAATAATACCTAAAAAAATGTCCGTATAATAGAAAAACTAAAGTAAAGAGAAGTTTTAATATATTAGAGGATAACACAAGAAAATTAACAATTTTAACAATTTATTTTTAAGAACTATCATCTCATTATTAATAAAAAGTTGTCTCAATTTATACATATTTTATTTTTTTTTAAATTTTTATAGAAGATATTAAATCGGTCTTCTTTAAATGTCTATAGATTATAAGTTTAATAAGACAGATGTCTGTTGTAAAATAAGTTAAATTTCATAAAAATATTTATTTTATTTTCGTTATAATTAATTTTTTTAATGTCATAAATCCTTTTGTTTATTAATTCATATTTTATCCTTTTATTAACTTTTCTTTTTAATATATAATTTCAACAAATAAAAATACTTTTCTAGAATTCTTGGGATATCAGTATTAACTTTTTAGCTCTGCGTTGTAAACCCTATTTTTTTTAAGAAAGTTAAGTTATCCATACTTGACAATGATTATGGAAAGATAAGAATAATTTAGGGGAAATATGTTTGGTTGTAAGATAAATGTATATCTAAATAAAAATACGCTTCAAAATATTTATTATTTGTTATCTATAATTAAAATTTGTGTATTTAATTTATTTTGAAATGATTAACTAAGCACGATAATACATATTTATATTTTTAGTTTTTTAGTTTTTAAAATGAAAAGATAATTCTTATATACATACATAAAGTGCCCACATATTAATAATATATTGATTAAAAGATATATTATTTTAA
>CM008230.1:14317346-14333624 GCA_002278615.1 Pogonus chalceus | reverse complement strand
GAACTGAGACAATGTCACTTAAATTAAAGTTATTTGTTTTATTTTGCATGGTACTCTGTAAACTGCTTAAAGATGAAAATTATAATTTACCTGTATTTTAACATAAAAAAAAAATTATGGCGCAATGAAAATTATACCAATACATTACTTAGCTAGCAAAATAAAGTAAACACCCGGTATATATTTGCAGCTCCAAAAAGATAATAAAAAAACATCCATTTCGGTAGTTATAATTGTTTTTTACTTGATAAAAAGATTTAATTTAATTTGCATCTAAAATAATCATTTATCATAATAGAATAAAAAAGTAATTATTTCAATTTTTTACACCATCATAGTTGCTTGAACCGTTGCTAATAAAATATACACACCACAACGCACAGACATTCTTGCATATAAATGATACGAAATCAAATCCAGATAGACAGTAAAATCTGTTATCATTAAATAGTATCCAACATCAACATTAACATATACAATTTGACCATCTGTACAGATAACAAAACAATTAAACCTGCACCTCGTGTTGAAAATATTTTTGTTGCTCAATTCAGCATACAGTCACCCGACTACCCGACTGTTCGGCACTTGGGGACTGTGCAATCACAATATCTTATTCCCTTGCGACGTTGTATTCACATCTCACATCAAAATGTTGGGATCTCGATTTGATTATCTATATTGTTGCCTTATTTTTCTATGCAGAACACTTTTAATTTGCTTATTTTATTTATATTAATAATACCTGCGTAATAATTTTAGATTTGTCCAGATATCAAAAAAACTGTTTGTTTTTTAATTTGACTATTCAAAAATTATTTAGAGTATGGAAAGGATTAAGATTCCAACAAAAACTGTGTTGCTCTTAATAAATTTTACTAAGATTCTTTCTTATTAAATGATGTTGAAAATTTTGGTTAAATATTAATTTATTATAAATTTAAGCTGAAACATGACAAAAATTTCGTTTGGGTAATTAAGTGATTTGTTCATTTGATTCGTTTAATTCAATAAAAGTTTTTATTAAATTTAAATGTAGGATTTTTAACTTTGGGATTTGAAATATTTTAGTAAATTTTTTGAACATGAAGATTTTAATATCAAAAAATATATTTGTTAGATGATTATTTCTTTAATGTACCTAAATATATTGAATGGTAACAACTATTTATTAGACTTATTTGTTCTTTCAAAGAAATTTTTGTAAAATATAATAATAGCTTTAAAAATTCTGAGCGGGTACACTAGGAGTTTTTCAAAATAGAGAATATGTATTATAATTTTTTACAAATTAATATTAATACCAATACAAAGTATATTTTGGTATAAATATTGATTGAAAATTCCCTATTCAAAGAGATATATCTAGTAATCCTATATTTATTTCATTTGTGTTTTTTTTTTTTACTATTTAGTATAAAGATTATAAATAACGTTAAATTTTGATTATAGGGTGGTAAGCTTCTGTCATTTTGTCATTTATAGACTCCTAACCTTAAAAAAGAGAAAGAATAAGGTGAATAAATTTTGTTTAAAAGTAGTTTTTAATGTATCGTAAGGTTTTAATTGTCTAGATTCTAGAATTGAAACTGAATTTATTTTTCGAACAATAATATAGTTTTATTGTAACATCAAAGTACGATCTGCGATCACAGTAGCCAGTCTCTAGAGAGTCTGAACCCAACACGGGGTCCAGTTTACTGGCTAATAGCGTGTTTAACCCCCGGCTAACAGAGTTAACTCACCCACTGGAGTTAACTTTCGCATTTGCACGCGACGACGCATAATTCCCCTCGTCGCGACGCTACGCAACGCAGCAGGACGTCGGTTGCATAACATTGTACCGCACATATCATGTTGATAGAATGAGGGGTATTTATTTTATTGGCCAATTTATACGCGGATCTATGGATCAGTGCAACGGCTCCTGCTCTTGCCATATAGACGAATATAATGGGAATTAAAGTCATATCAAATTGTTATTGCTGGTGTATATTGCTGTTGTCGGGATTTTTATTAAATTATCGATGTTAATTGAATATCATTTTGATTTTGATTCTACTTATTAACTATTTATTTTATATACAGTGTACCAATCTAATATTAATAGAAGTAATTGATTTATAGGCAATATCTTTTTAAATTATTTAATATTAATATTAACTAAAATTTCTAGTCGGGTTTGTGTGTACCTTTTTTAACCATCAAACAAGAACGCAGTAATTTGAAACCGCAGCGGTAGCGCGTAGTCTTTAAGGACCTATTAAATATTTTAAAGACTTAGAAAACCAATTAATATATTATTTTTTTTACACATAGACACTTTATCTTTGGATAAGGCAAATATTTTTTGATAAAAATCAAAGTTTGGCAAAATTAGCAGCAGTTTTATCATCTGTCTGAGTTTATCTCTTAATTTTTGGTTTAATTATACACAAACAAATTATTTTTGGATAAAAAATAACCAGTTTGGTTACACAAATCTTACTTATATACGTTAAATAAAATCACAAAGATTGGTGAGTTTTTTGCGTTGGGCCTGATACTTAAGCTATTTATGCGCCTCAGGATGAACTAGTAAAGGCGGAAAATAGTTACGTATGTGCATAATGAACTTATGACAAACCACTAGAATTGGAAAATATTTGTAATGAAAATGAACGATTTAATGATCAAAAATGGTCGATTCAAAAATATTTCTAAATTATAGTAAATACAGAAATCTAATATAAAAACAATTTAAAACCATAATGCTCGAATTCTCCTTGGAGAAATTAAAATATACAAGCATTGATACAGACTTATTGTTAGTAATATATGTCATTATAATGTATTATTTGATTTTATGAATGTTCTTAATTGATTTCTTAATATAAATAATATGTAAAATAAAATATTAACACAGCTATTTATTTAAAATTTGATAACATCAAAGCAAATGACATTAAAAACAATAGAGCAGTGTAAATAAAGTTATACACAAGTAAACTGCATCATTTATTCTATAAAAGCGAAAATTTTATATTCGTTTAGGAAATATTGTTTCACTTAGTGAGATCCGGCGAACCAATAAAAACGCGAAGGCTAATCGGTCTGGTTAAGCATGCAACGAGCTAACATGCAAATATCTCAACCAATCGCGATCGCTCCTTGGCATTGCGTGACATTTTTCAACTGTTTTCATAGCTTGCTACGGGAGTGGCTACGGTTTACCATAACAAGATATCCATAAAGTAAACTATGCACTCAACTTACTGTAATAAGGCATGTATTGAATTTTGATGTTGGTATGCAGAACGGACGGCTATAAATTAACGCTTTGAACAATGTCTTAACTAAGACGATGCTCGTATTTCGCGATATGGGTGCAAAACGTTTTTATATTAACCTCAAGAAAAGGCACGATTCTAGTTTTAACTTGTTTAGCTTTATGGTTCATTGGTTTAACACTTGCATTTCAAAGGTTAATGGATTCCTCGTGATTTCTGCAATTATGTGTGAAATATTTTATAATTTTATTGAGTCGCTACGCTCTGAATATTATCATTTTCAACACTTCATAAATTTATCTTAATAAAATATAAGAATACAAGAGCTTCTGAAATTATTAAGATAAAAATAATTCTCAATAATACTTACATTGAAATATAAATTCTGTATAATATATTTGTTTCAATTTATCTGAAAAACTATCAATCATTCAGTAAATATTATTTTTATAAGGCAATTTATATTTCTGCTGATGTAATATTTATTCGGTTCAAGATTTGATACTATCTTAGGCAGAAAACAAACAATAAAAATCAAATAGCAATTAATTTTTATTTTTCCTTTCTTTGGTCATATTTTAGAGGTCACATGGATCATATTTAGGAATATTTATCTTATGAGAAAATTTATTAGTCTGGGAATCCGAACTTAACAAAATCAAATCTATTTTAAATTTATTTTAAACTATAAATTAATTTTTCGATTTTTAATAAAAAATTTAAATTATTTTTTTCCTATTTTTTAAACAGCGTCCTTTTTACAATTTTTTATTTTAAAAAAAATCTTATGCTTCAAAATCGTCAATTTAATATAGTTTAAGGAAATCTAAACGATTTTGTTTACCTCGTTTAAGAACTGATTGTGACTGAAAGCCATGGAGATGCCTTTTTTCGGAGGTGTCTGACGGCTCCAAATATTCATATTTTTACTTCAAAAAATGTTGTAATAATAATCAAAATACCTGCAACAATATAGTAAAAAAACCCCAAATGATTCGATTGTTATTTAATACTTAAAAAAATTCCTGAATTTCGCTGTGTTTTTAAAGCTGTTAGGGTGGGATTCCTTTTATGAGTATGTTATATAAAAAATTGTTATTATCATTCTCATTTCTTATCAAATCCATAGATAAATTTGAATTTGTTTGCATGATTGTATTCCTTCAGTTTTATTCACTATATAATTGTCAAAATGACAATTGTAGTAAAATAACGTGACCCAATAAAAAAAGTTGATTGGACACATTTCATACCTTTAAATTCACTATAAACCTATAAGATAAATCTAAATTTGTAAATTAAATCTACCATAAACCAGCCATTATAGTTGATACATAGACAAATTTTATGAAAAACTCGATTTTGATACTTTTGGCACTTATCAATTTATCTTTCTCAATTAAAATTTGATATGAAAAATTATTTTTAATATTAAGATACATATTCCCATCTAATATGTGTATAGTATTTGTAGAATGTATAAAATGATATTATTTTTATATATTTGCTTTTATAGAATACAAGTTTGTTTTAGTTTTAATTTGTATTTTTTGCGCATTTGAAGTATGAATTAATTATTTATAAACTGTTAAATTATAGTGTGGGGCGTAATATTTTATTTTTAGAATCCGTATAAGTATTTAAAGGTAAATAAGAAATGAATAAATTAGGAAATTTTTCAGTAGAAACACCTGCTTGTCAAAATAACATAGAACACAATTCATCCGGTTAATTTTCCATTATCCGTTAACAATAGAATAAGGAACATAACAACATACATATACACAGCATCAATAACCAATATCCAATTCCAACATGCATGTATATCCTATAGCACCTGGGTGTTCCGCCCCATCCGCATCAAACACTGGGCGGTCAACTCAACTGTCGCGCGCCCCAGTGCGAAAACAAAAGCCTCTCAGCCCCAAGTGCGTCTCTGATGTTTCAACTTCGAGTTTAACAAGCAAAGTGCCATACCATAGCATAGCATACCGATACAACACAACACAACTAAAACACAACGAGGGGTAGCTAAACATTATTATTTGCTATAACCTATAGTGTTTGTTATATAATGTAGAACACCGACGTAGTTGTTTTAAATACGTGTATAGGTGAAGTGAAACAGTGCTTAGTGCGTAGACTAATTGTTTGAGACCACCGTGTGCCGTGTCGATTACTTTTAAGCATCTGCTTCCTATAGATACGGCACGCGATCGCCTACTTCACTACACAATACGCAGCAATTGTGAATTGCGATATTGCGATATTGCGATACTAATTGTAAGATAATGAACTCTAGATGCCAGATGGTCACATTGTGCCATTCTTCTACTTATTCACTAATGTCTCATCTTTATTCATTCTTTTAATTATATTCATTTATAATTAAATCAATGCATTTATTATTATTTTATAACAACAATATAACAGCACTAATTCAAACAACTATAAAACAATATACAGTAAAGCCTCGATAATCCGTACCCAGGCTAATCTGAACTGCCCATGAAAATGACCTCTCCCTGACTAGAAATTGTATTAAGGGTTTCCAAAAGATCCATTCGGCCAAATTAGACTTTCCAAATTAAGGCAAGTCTTATTAAAAATTTTAAATAATTGGCATTCCGAAAATATGTTGCTCTGAAAATTGAGATTTAAAGCTTTTTATTGGTTTATAAATAAAACCCATCAGACTAAAATAGATCAGTTTATGACTAAGTAAACGTAATTTTTCAAAAATTTTTAGTTTTTATTTTAATTTTTTATTTAAACACTCGGTAAGTCCAAACAGGGGTATGTTTTTGTTAGTTCGGATTAACGAGGCTCTACTGTACATTTTGAAAATTAATTTTCGTACGTTTTTCTTTCTAAAACAAAATAAAAATATGGAAACTGAGTTTTTTCAACAATAAATAAACAAATGGAGAAGCCAATGAAGAATTGGATTTATTTTAATCTTAATAAGCATCTGAAATTTGTTGGTAGTTTTTTTTGTTATATGTATTTAGCTTTTAAAATTATTAATTTTCTCCTCCTATTAATTTACCAGATGACAATTTATTTTAACTTGGTCCTTCATTAATTCCAATTTCACCGTAAACTTCCACAAACTTAACTAAATTCCAATTTTCTTTAAACTTTTGTGTTTTTGTATGAAAATTACTTAAAACCTCACGATTTCTGAATTATTTTTATCTATTTAATACATGATTAACTATGATTATTAGTCAACACACTCAAAATGTATATACTTAAAAAAATTTACTACAAAACATATTAAAAATTGTATTAAAACCATATTTATCCAGACAGAGTTAAAATGAAGTTCGCTTGTATTATAAGAAATGAAATGGTTATTTTATTTTATCAACTTTATGAAGAAATAAACTAGAAAAGTACATTTTTACAGTCCTTTAAGTCTTGTGTAGATAAACAATATTAAAAACAATGTTTTCATGCTTATTTAAGAATGTCTGTGATTTTCTTTTTTGGTTTAATTTGAAGTTAATATATTCAGATGATTTTTAATCAAAATTAATAGAATAAAACTAAATAAAATATAAAGCCTACTAAGCCAACTGTCTTTAAAGAATAATCTACGATTTCATAATTTTAAGAGTCAATCTAGAACTTACTTTGCGATTATATACGCTACTTTATTTAATACACTTAATAGTGAAACACAATTTAAATAAAGTAATATCAATCAATTTATTGATCACAGATATATGAATCAATTATAATATTTAATACTCATTTATTTGTCATAAATTTATTTCATATCAGGTTCTTAATAATAAGCCATAAATAATAATATTCTTGTATAGAGAAACAACTTTATATATTTAGCAATTTTAATTGTCATAAATGAAACTATAATTTTAACAAATTAAACAATAAATTGCATATACATATGTACATAGATGTAAATTTATTAACTGCTACTCCGTGTTCTTTATTTATGTTTGGGATTAAATAAATAATGAGTTTCATTTTATTATCCTTGCAATTAATATTTATAGTAAGAGTTCAAGATTTAATACAATCATATATATTGAAGCAGTAAAGTTTAAAATTATAAATATTTAAATTATAACAACCATTTAATAGGTTTTAAAAGTATTCTGTATTCTTTTATCTTCCATTGCATATCTGCTTTTATGCTTAAATTTTATTGTAAAAAAATTTCTGTTTAATACTAAATAGAACTTAATTTTGATTAAATTTGTTTGTAAAATGTTGTTTTATGTAGTGTAATTTAATCTGATGAATAATTATAAAATATCTCATGTAGAAGATAGATATTCTAAAGTGATGCATTTACGAAACTAGTAACTCGTATACTCGTCCTCATTCCTATACATGTATGTCTCCCTTCCGTTTCCTGCATCCTGCGAATCCTGCTTTACCTCCGTTTGTCGTAGTCGTTGGCCGCGTGCACAAGCACAGCTCACGTTTCGCTTGTAGGTGAGGAAATGAGATGGCATCTTCCAGAAATGGTGCTGATATGACAAGATGGCTACGATATGACGTCACGGCGTCGCTGTGTGCGTATTGATCTGGGCCGCAAACAAAGCACCCACAGCTACCGTGCTACAGACACTTACTCTTCACTTGCATCACTATATATTTAAGATATCATCAATTCATAACTACCTTATGCACGACTCATTTTACACAATTCTACATTTAAATTCATTTATCTTGTTACTATATTATGAATAAGTTTGGAGCAATCACATTTACATACAAATATGTATTTATTCTTTATGTTATCATACAACGCCAGCTTAAATCTATTGAAAACAAATCTCGTACAAAACATCTTTCATAACCACTGCATGATTTATTTAATTTAAATAAAAACACTTTGTTTTGTTTAAAATATAATTATTTATACATTTTTTATTTAGATCTGTTTGCACAAAGTTAAATTATTATTTTATTACGGAATAATATAAAATATAAAACTTGCAGACTTAAAAGTTAAAAGTGTTTGGAAAAAAGTATAAAAATAAAAATTAGCATAATTGTTAATGGTATAATGGAAAAGCTTGTAAGAAAACAAATAAATATTCGTAAATAAATGTAGAACAAGGCGTCAATATATGCATTTTATATGAAATACAAGGGACATTTAAATAATTTATTCCCATATTGAGATAGAGGCTTTGACTGCACGCAGAACTATATTATAATTATTATAATTACATGTTACACTCATAAATAACTATGCACGTCACCCGTAATCTAAATGCCCTGAGTTAAATATTGTTTCAACTAGTATGTATTAATCTATGGCAGATCTTTTATATTCCTTCATATAATACCTGTTTCGTTTCTATTAAGTTATGTTTACACGGACGCAAACTGGCAATTTTATAAGTTGTACCGTTTTATAGAGAAATAAGCTAAATTATTCTTATATACATACATATGTATGTATACATACACATAAAATTATGGACGTTAACCTTACAATAATAGTTTTATGCTCATTTATACATGCATTTATATTTATATATTTCAGCCCACTAATTTTTGATAAATATAATATAGACCAGGAGCAAGTTTACGATCATTAGCAAAAAAGATAGATTAAATTAAGGGCAAAGATATTCTTATCACAAATTTATAAACTCAAAACTGGAAGACCAATATTATAAAAAAGTAGTTTATTACAAAATAATACCAAATGTGTTCAGACTGGTAGGTATCTTCAAAATAATATACGTCAAATAATAGAATAATGATAGTTTCTTAACTATTTCTGTACCAATGTTAAGATAAATTGAATGATCCAAGTATGAGAATGATTTAAAAATTCTTGGCCTACCGCAGAAGCAATTTTTTATAGGTTTCAAAATTTTTCAAGTTTGATATAATCTCAAAGTTTAGGGCCACGAATTTTTCAAAGCACTTTCTTGAATTATTCTGCAAAAATTCACTTTTTTTAGGAATTTTAAAATTATTTTTAATTGTTTGTTATCTTAAATATTATTATCCAAAATTTATAAATATATTCAGTACCAAAATCTAAGTATCTGGTCTGTATTGTGATGTAATTTAATCATATTGAATTGATTCAGATTAATAAGAAGTTATTTAAAGGTTTTCTGTTTTTGGATTGCAAGAATTCAGAATTAATTTTGATTTTGCTAGAAGATTTTTCTTAAAATGTTTGTCTAAATATTTATTCATCTAATATAAAATCTAGACGCCTTAAAATATCGAGGGAATTAATAAGTATTCCTTATATTCTTTATTGCATTTATTTTTGAGATCTTGGAAGATACTATTAGTTTAAATATTGTACTAATCATTTTTAACTTTTTCTTAAATTCCAAAATTTTATTAAGCTTTCAAGAAATACAAATTTTACTATAATTTTAAGTTAATCTTTTGGAATTTAGGTGAAGAAATCATAATTTAGAAGTCCCGATTAATTAAATATTAACTTAATACGTACATGCATATCTTAAATGAAATCTGTTTTTATATGTATTGTTTTTAAACATAGAAGATTTTTCTAATGCAAAAACAGAAGAAAATTATCTTAAAAATTTAAATTAAATACAATATAAAACAAAACATTAACTTAATATAAACATCTTGAATATAATATTGTTGAAACTAAGCTTTAGAAAATATATTTCTAAGAATATAAATATTTCTAGTGTTTAAAAGGCGATATAAATCGCAGTGATCTCATTTATTCACACCTGTTATTAAGGGATATTCATTTAAATACTATGTGTGGTATTCCAACGAAATAAAACAACTGAATTAATATTTAAGGTCTATTGTTATATTATACCAGAAGGGCGCATTCATTAATATTAATTGATATGCTTTATTTATTATTATAATTATATATAATTAATTACTATTTTGTTTTTCTATTATAAAATTATTATTTATTGTTTACTATATATGAATAAATGGGTAGTATTGGGAAGATGACGTCAACTATTACTTTATATTTAAAGTTTGAAATTGAAATGTTTTGAACATTAACAACAGCTTAAAGATAGAATAAAATACCTATAGAAAAGTAGTAAGAGACGCTATTAAAAACATATTAAAAAATAATTACCAAATACTCCATTGAAAATTGGTTCTCATCATAAATTAACAACAACGAAAAAACCCCAACAAAATATTTCTCAACACCATGTAAAATCGTCTCCCCATTAATGGCAATTTTCCCTAGAACAAAACAAAAGCACGCTTGTGCGCAAACAATATCGCACGGTGCATATTCCAATAAAATTCTAGTTACGTGGTATTTATGGTTGATGTCGTGTGCCGTATTAAGGAAGAGATAGTTGGATAGGCAATAAAATTATCAACGGACATGCCATTAGAATACAAATGGCTCATCTGTTTTGATGCACGGCCAACTGTGATTCGACACGTCTTGTTAGAGCTATGTTACGGCCCATGAAATATAAGCGACGGGGCGTGAGATTCTGTGCGCTAACGTTCACGTTAGATGCTTTGCTCCACCTGGTTTTGTGTTCAACTTTGGGATATAGAATGTATGCATGTGTGTGTGTGTGTTTACGTATGGTATTTTATTACCTGTATATTGCACATTATTTTCATGTGCTTACTTGATAAATATTTAACAATACCAAAAATTTTATTTCTTTCAATTTTCGCATACTTTTTTTTTTATTTACTTCAAAATTAACTGATACTGTTGATTTATCTTACAACAAGGGATGTTAAAACTAAGAATTCTTCGATCGCAGAATTATTCTAATAATTTTATTACCTGAAAATATTAATTATTACATTTACGATATAAATTTCTAAATATTAAAAATGACATGTAAACTTATAACTGATTTAATTTTATGTATTTTTGTTTTTAATATAGTTTATTAATAATTAAAAATTTGTTGGAAATCTATATAAATTAAAAAATATATTTTGAAACATAAATTTCAAATACAAGGTGTCTTAAAAGGTATTTCCGAAGTTTGGAAACCTCTCGAACATTTCATTCACAAAATTTAATCGTTGAAGATGGTCTGTTGGTTTTAATTCTTGCACATGCTGAATTTTGTAAGGTTTAAGATGCAAATCCTGCCTTATAATTCTTTGTAAAGACGATTTTCGAACTTTTAATTTTTGACCCTTTTGGGACAACCTGTATTATATGCAACCCAAATTAAAATACAAGAAAGCTATTTACATAAATAAATTAAAAACAAATTATAATTTTTGATAATTATGTTCAAAATTCTAAATTCAAAAATTAAATAAAATAACTGTATAAATTTATCGCATGCGAGTATAATTATTATAATCATTTATTGAGACTTAAATATATAAGTTGTAAGTAAAATGTATATTCTAAATATTATTTATTTTTTTAATTTAATCTCAAAGTTTCTAGCTATGAAATTTTTAAATCGGTGCCCGATAATGAAATATTTTAAAGAAAGAATATATTTGTAAGTTTGAAGGAAAAATATTTCTTAGATTATAAAAATTTCTAATTAATTAGAATCAAATATTTATATAAAAAAAAAAACTACACGGAGAAAATTTTATGGTAAATATAACCATCAGAGTATTGTGAAAATTCGCTAACCATCTTCAATGATTGTGATTACTATTTTTCTTATCAAATCTATTATCGTAGTTATAAATTTATCTCTTTTATAATAAATTTTATTATTTTTATGGTTATCACTATCATTGAAGATGATTAGCGAATTTTTACAATACTATGATGGTTGAAGCAACCACAAAATTTTGTCTATGTAGAAACTTTAAGAAATTATCATATAAGAATAATATTTTTTAAATTAATTTTATAATAAATCTACAAGAATTACTGTTGAATTTAGATTTCAATTTAAGTTTCTTATTTATTAGAATATCGACATAAATAAATAATAATTTAATATATTTAACCGCAAATAAAATTTACAAATCATAAATATACGAAAATATTTTTAAAAACGTTATTTACTTGTACATGCAACAACTTTTAGTTAAAAATAAAAAAAAATTCCCAAAATAAATCAAAATATCAATGTCAAACATATTCTTATCAACATTATCTGTTTCATTGATATCTTCGCGGTTAACAATGTAACAAATATAGGCTCGTGTCATAATTTGCAATGTATTGTAGTTTGACGTGAAGTGTCAGGTTTCGCGACGCATGTCAGGAAGCGTCGCCACGTGCTAGTAGCACAGTAAATAGTAAGGTTTCCTGACGTTTCCGTCTAGGGTTTTGTAATTTGATACTTGTATATATAGATATACATATTTTTATTGTATAATAAATAAAAAGGATAACAACGGAAATAAGTGAAAAGTTGAAATATTTATTTAAACAAACGTAGTGTAAATGCTTGAATATGAAGAATGACTTTATCTAACATTAGTTGAATATGTATTGTAAGTTATAGGCGATAAACAATTTTGTGTGCCTACAATGTATATATAAATTAAAGTCCGACAAGAGTTAAAAAAAGGCAAAAGGCAGGCATTGTTCAAATCTATAAATTTTAACATGAAATTTTACGGTGTGTCAGTAACAGAACTTTTTTCATTTTAATAAACAGATGGGCACAGTTTTCAGATTACAAAAATATCGCACGTCGTCCTGTTATCAGTGGCAAAAGCAAAGGCGCATGTTCACAAACGATGCATGAGTTTTCGCATTATATGTATGTTTGTTGGTACTGCGCACTGTTATCTATACACACGCACACACGAACATACACAATGCGAACAGTTACCAGCCATATTTTTACAGAGAGATGAAAATATATAGGGACACCTATACACATGTATAAATACTTGTTATATATACATATATAGTATGTGGATATACTTTGATACATAACACATATCTGGACAACCAATGAATGTATCATACATGTATATACATGTTATGTTACGTTATATATAGTTATATGCACACAATAGATATGACAGCACAATGAAGAAACGTGGAATTATAGGTCACTTGTTCAGCGCATTTGTAGAAATTGTTTTTAGTTGACGCTTACATATGCTTATATTTTTTAATTATAAAACTCCTTTCAAACTATTACTCAAAATATATTTTAATCATTTCTTAAATGATTCAAATAGAATTATTTATAACAATTTATAAAAAAAAAAATCTGAAAAATAAGTGTCATTTGTAAGTAAGGAAAAAGAGTCCAGATATCTAATTATCTTTTTCCAATAATCCAAAAGTTACCAGAATATATGTTTTTACTTATTTCGAAATAAGACTTTTTACAAAATTTCATTTTATAATGAGAGTAAAAATAATAAGGATTTTTTAAAGAAAGTTTTAAACTTATGAAAATATGAAACATCTCATGTTAAATAAAAATTAAAAATCAAAATTGAAAAAATTTGAATGATGGAACTAAAAAATTCTAATATTTTTTCTGTATATTATTATTTTGGAAGAGACTAAATATTAGATTTTATTAGATAGAAAGATATTTTCTAAGGAACTGATCTCTCTAGATAAAGATTTATGTACCTACATTTAGAAATAATGTATAAGAATAATTTATTTTTTCTGCAATTGGGCAATTTTTTTGCTTAATAAATATAATGATTTCTATTAATTCTGTAATGTTTCATTTTTATTTGAATTGTTCTCTTTATATATCCTGGATTTCTAGAAATTCTAAATAAACCACTTTTGCAAAATCTATACCAAGAAAAATTAAAATACATAAATCAATTTGAAGAGTATATTTAAAGTATTTCATATAAATATAAAGTGTTTTTTAGATTAGATTTTAACTTATAAGATAACTATTATTATTAAATTTTAATTACACAAACCCAGACAAAAGCTTAAATTATAGCGATTTTTAAAGATAAAACAATGATCTTTTGACATTAAGAACTGATTATAATGTATCTAATTTCATTAATACATAAACACAGATATAGAGACAGCAAAACATAAATTGATAACATGCATAAATCGGATTTTAAGTGAATTAAAATAACTATACGATTAAAACCTTTTAGAGATCATATCTATATATTGATAAACAGAAAATTTTAAGAATATAAATAATGCAGAAATAAAATTAAAACATATATCTACAATGTAAGGGCAGCATTAAATAAGTAATAAACGCTGGAAAGAATTCATAAAACATGAAATACTATAACAACTATTAAACCAAAATTCAACATAAAAATAAAACAGAAAAAAAAAAACCAGAACATTGAAACAGCAATAGAGCAAGCAAAAGAGGGTGGACAAGCCGGTGCTGATGGTGGGTGCACAAGAGCACAGGGGTTGTGAACACAAAACGGCAGTTCAGAGCATTTTTCATTTTTCACTGTGTGCGCTCGCACAACGGGTGAATTAAAACCTGCATATCTGTACATGACGTCATTGTGTAGCCGGAGCCCGCGGTCAGATAGCGTCGCAACGGACACAATAAAAAAAATTCCACCATCGTGGAAACAACTCGTACCCTCAACCCGCGACCACGAATCATCCGAAACGCTACTCATACCATGAAATATTATTTTTTCGTTCTAAAAACGGGAATTTTATTACCGGGAAATTTAGACTTGTTTCTATTTCAAAAAATATATAAATTTAAAACTTTTTTTATAAACTGTCAAAATAACAATATTTTCAATCGAAATTTTATCAAATTTTCTTAAAATATCCAAAAGATTATTAAAAAATGAATAAATTATAAATAGAAAATAAAATAAAAGTCGTATGAATAGATAAGCGAATGATTTCGTCAAGTAATTTACACATTTCAATAAGTGAGAAAATTTTATTTCCAGCGAATAAACAAGAAGTAAATGAAAGTCAGTCAATTTGCAACGACGCGATTCTTGAGCGTCGTGCGGTGACTGTCATTTTGATGACGCCCTTCTCCATCAGTCGATTAAACACCCCAACGTAAGAGGGGCTAATCCACGCTGGTATTCATAGATAACGCTAATCGTGCGCTGTATCGCCACACACTAGGGGGATATTATATATAAATCAACGAGTGTGATATCATTTTTATTACCATCAGACTGCATTCAACCCTCTTTTTGTTCTTCTCTCTGCGACTTTTTTTTTGTCCCTTGCAATCTTTACATTTGTTTGTATGTCACCAGTATATTACCATGATTTAATGTTATACGTTATTAATTTATAAAACTTGTGTGAATCCAACTTTTTATCTTCTGTTCATTTATTAAATGCTTACTAATATAATGAAGTTAATTCTCAAAATATCATATGTAAAAAATATTTCACAACTTTTGCTTGAATTACAAATTGTGAAATGTGGTCAAGAATAAAATACCAAATAAATTTAATTTTTATTTTCTATACAATATTTTAATTATGCAAAATACACTTATTGGCAATTTTAGATTAGATTCTTCTGTAGTTAGAGTATTTTAAATATGTTTGGCATCTTAATTTTGGAATATGACACATATAGGCTTAGCAAAGCATTTTTCACTCACCGTGAATGTTATTTATTTCGATATATTTATTGAGTTAAGTATTGTTTTTTTTTTTTTTTCAACACTTCAATAAGTTTTTGGACCTTTTATCGTAAAGCCTATTGTTTGAAATGATATCTTGGGGTAATACAATTTCTTTCATTATATCAATAAATAATTATCTGTTGCCTTGCTATAATATCATTATCATGCTGTAAATAAAACTCATAAAAAACGTCTTAGATGATTTTCCCGGAAATGGGAGGCTAATAAATCAATTTTTTTATTCAAAATATCCCTAATTCTTAATTTTTAATACAATTTTCTTAGAACTTTCTGAACCCATTTTTTAATTTTTGGTATCGAACTACGTATATTATTGATACTACCATATTTTATAAATTATAATAATTAAAAACTTGATAAAAAAAAACAAAAACTGTTTTTGTTTTGATAATAAAGTAAACTAAAAAGAATTTATAAATTTTTCTAAAATAACCTGCAGACGATAATTTTTGTTTTGTTT
>CM008230.1:14295961-14314599 GCA_002278615.1 Pogonus chalceus | reverse complement strand
TAAATGCACTTAAGCTTTCTTAAGACTTAAGAAATATTATTATAAAAGTTTAGCAAGGTTGTTAGTGATTACAATGATAATGCTAAAATATGTTTTCTTTGCAAAATTTCTCAAAACAAACAGAGATATTATGAAATAATTATGATAATGCAACATATTATGCAAATTTTAATATTTCAATAAGTTTCGACTTATTGGTTCTTTGTGGTATAAAAATACAAAATTTTATTTGTTTTCCGTATTCCAATTCTAATTTAATTAATTTCTGAAATAAATTTACTTTTTAAAGGTAAAAAAATTAAGATCGCCACAAATTAATATCAATGAATTTTCCATATTTATTATAATTTTGTTTTTGTGTATCAGTTATTTGACTAATGACAAGTAATAATTTTTTATTAGTATTTATTGATAAACATCATGATTGAAGGTAATAAAATAATTAAAGGTAATAATTTTATAATATTTTGATAATAGATCTGTAATTTGATATAGTTAATACAAATATCTACGATGAGATTGTTAATCCAGGCAATCTCTGATTTTGTGAAATCCGGGTGCTTAACCATTTAGGCTTAAAATCATATTTAGCTGTAAGAGAAAAGAGGTGTTCTGATCCTCAAACCCTTGATTCTGATGCGGCCATAGTCAGACCCCATACCGGAACAAGTGAGAGGTGGCATTGTTAGCGGTGGTGGATAGGGGGCGGCATCTAAATTTCACACCCGTGTAAAAAGCGGCCGATTCCGGTTGACTTTATCTCGGCTATAAATTTGCCAGGAGCGTCTCTGATTTATTCGTTCACATAAACGCGTAGCGCGCCGCCGCCGATGCCACCGACGCCGACGTTGCGGATGCTGCTGTTCTGCGCCCAACAATCGCTGCGCATCTCAAACAGTTATTATTATTGTTATTATGCCAATACTATTGTTTATATTTGCCCATTACCACTCTATTACTTCCACATACACACTCACTCAATATCATATATTTTACATAAAAATATTTCTATTTTCTGTTTATATTTATTATATGTAAAAAATAATTTTATTTAAAAATACAGCTTAATGGGATTGACAATAAAAAATAACGGTTAAATTATAAAAAAAAACATGGTAAATGTTTTTAGTTTTAAGGATAACTTTTATAATAATTATATTTATATATTTATATTTCTTTATTAAGCTTCGTATTCGAAAAAATAAACTTAAATCAATTTAAGAATAATAAAATTCAAATACAATTTAATTATTCAAATGACTTTTTTAATGGCCTAATAATATCAGATATATAATAAACTAATAAATAAATATATAATATGTATTATTATTAATTTTTTCTTTATTTTGCAGGATATATTATAAAAAGAAGAATACGATCCTATCCATTAAGGAACTCACAAAATATGTAAGTACTTTTTTAAACCATTTCTATTTAAGTTACAACATGCATTTAAATCCACAAATAATTTTTTATTTATAATTATTTAATTTATCTATTTTCATCTTTGATGATTCGAATACAATTTAAATTAGGTACTGCAAACTCAAATTGCAAAGACTTTGTTTTGATACAATATATTTTGGCAATCATTTATAATTTATCTTTGTTTTTTACGAGGCTTACATTTCAAGAGTGCTTATAAAATATTTTGGTAATAATTTGAAACAAATATAATTAGATTAATATAAATTAGATTTAATATTATTTATGATTTTCCAGCAGTAATAAGATCATTAAATGATCATTAAATGTTGATATTGAAAGTTTATCTATGTTTTACATTAGATTTACACTTCGAGTGTTCTTATTAAAAAATTTGGTAATAATTTGAACCAAATCTAAATAAATTTATTTTTACATTATTCAGAATTTTGCAGCAATAAAATAATAAATTATATTTAAAAGTAATAAGATCATTAAATAATGATATTGACAGTTTCTTTATGTTTTTCATGAGACTTACACTTTAAGGGTGCTTAAAACGTATTTTTGTAATAATTTAAACCAAATCTATTTAGATTAACATAGATATATCTGTAAATTACTGATAATTTTTCCGCAATAAAATAATAAATTATATTTAAAAGTAATGAGATCATTTAATATTGATATTGATAGTTTCTCTTTGTTTTTCATGAGACTTACACTTCGAGAGTGCTTAAAAAATACTTTGGTAGTAATATAAACCAAATCTAATTAGCTTATTACAAATTAACTTTTACATTATTGCTAATTTTGTTGTAATAAAATAATAAGTAATACTTTAAAGTAATAGGATCATTAAACCAAACTATTCTATTAAAGTAAATGAAACAGAAAAAAAAACAGATAGACTGTTGGATAAAATTTCATAATAAAGCAATAAACATGATTAGAAATGAAGTTATAATGATGCAAATAAAGCACGAAATCGGTATAAAATTACGAAATATTCAAATGTATTGTTATCTAGCAAGTGCACTAATATATTTCAAGTGCAGTAGTAACAGAAGTTGTAATGGAAATGGAAACTAGATAATTTTTCGCAGCAGCCGGAAATATCTGGTACAACACAAAGAAATAACAATCTAAAAAAAAGATTTATGTTTGCAAATTTAAATATAGTGATTTAATCACAGCACTATGCAGTTGTTTGAAATTCATTCATTTGAAAATCTATTACTGGTATCTTATGGAAAAAATATACTTATCTATAAAAGTGAATAAAATAGAAAAAGTTTTGTTGATATACAAAATAGACTAGGTTGTAGGTATTACCGTTACTTACTGCTTACTGCTTACTGTTTACTGCAACAATAATATCACTAGCTCTACTGTATTTAAATTACTACTGCAAATTCAACCGTTTTATTTCCGACACTTTTTATTTNATCTTTTATATTTATACAAGTTAATTTTTATCTCTTCCTAAAACAAATAATTAAATCTTTGTCATTAATTGGACAATCAATTGAGATAAAAAATTATGTTTAATGGTTTATCAAAATGTAAACCTGTGAAAAATCTGTTTTTAATTATTTAAGTTTTGGAAAACATTTCTGATAGTATTTAGCTAAAGGAAATTGAGAAATTAGATACAATAAAAAACAAATATTTCGTCATAATAATTTTCCTAAATTTTCTTTTTACACTAAATTGCCAGAATTAGATGGATTTTCTTGTAGGAAGAGTACTTTAAATGTTTTTGGTTTCTTTATTTTAGAAAATGATACATACAGGCTTGTCGAAGTATATTTTGTACTCCCCGTAAATTTCGAACACATTATTAAAATGATTATTGTTTGAAATGATATCTTGTCGTAATTTAATTTCTTTCAGTCTATTTGAAAATAATTCTCCATTGCCTAGCTATAGTGTCACTGTCACGCTGTCTATAAAAGCTGTTAAAAAGGCTTTAAATGATTTTTCCAGAAATTGATACCCTAACAGATCAATTTTTTGATCCGAAATACCCCAAATCCGTGATTTTCATCAAATAATAATACTTTAATATTTAAGATAAAAATTATTTTTTATTCCAAATAATTTATTGACTTCATAAAGAAAATAAAATTATTAATTGGAAAGTTAACAGATTTCAACAATGGAATCAATTATTGAATATATAAAAAATACATTAATTTAACGTTTATGATCGTAAAATTTTAATATCATAATTTGTGTGATTGAACGTAAATATCTTGAAAAGAGAATTTATGGGAAGAGCATCTAAAATATGAAAATGTTTGGTATCACTGTATTCTGGCCGCTCCGCGTTTTACATCCAAATCCTTACTCATTTATTTTATCAGTGCACTTTTTTATCGCCAGTCGCGCCATGAATACGATATTTTATAACTTGTGTGTGTTCGCTTTTGGCTTTTTGAATTGTACTTCTCTGCCGCACGGCGCATAGTCGTCGTACACCGTACATGCATACCACAGCAGCATAATAGTCCGCGAAAAGGGACACTGTTCTGTTTTGGGGCGAGTTCGCCGAGCTGGGCGTTCTGACGCCACCCGACGCTACGTGACACGCGTATTGTCCTATCGTGATCTCAAATAAAACATCTCTTACACGACTCTGTTCGGTTTGGGGACCTTTATTGCTGCTATAACTTTACAACTTAACATATTAACAATGTTATTATAAAAATACAAATTGAAATATTGCGAAACTAGAGATATCACTTTTTCTATTTATAAAGTTACGGCCTAAGAATTATTGCCAAAAACTAATATTTTTGTAATCAAAGTTAAAATGAACAATTAATTTATATTTATTTTCTTAAATCGGCCAAGGATTGCATGCTTAAATATTTATTTAAATGAAAAATGTGCTATTAGTTAAAAAAGCTTATTTTTAAATTTTAATAAGAAAAAGTTAATGAGAAAATGAAAAAAATAAGTATAAAAATATATTTAAGATAATAAGTCTTTAAAAAATATCAAAAACAATTCTTAAAACATATATTTAATGAATTCGATACATATGTCAATTAGAAATGAAGAAAACAAGTTAAAAATAATTCTATACGTTAAATCAAATATCATATTCGATGCAGTAATATACATTGATTTGTACCGATAGTATCAAAATCAAATAAACGAAATGCACAAGTTTGAGATGAAAGTGACGAGGAGCCGATGAAATTGTTAAAATTGTTTTTATTCCACTGTTGGGATTACGATTACTGTGAACCGCACCAGCTCCAACAGAACCAGTAACAGAGGTTACGTTGCGATAATGACTAAAGATATTCATGGACTCATGCTACTGGAATAAGTTGCTGTGTTATCAGATTTGTTTGTGATGTAAAAATGAATTAAATACTGCAACTACATGCTGTATTATTTACGTATTTTAATTTTTCACTTTTTACTACTAAATTTACATTATTATTATTATTTTTTAATTGTTTCTTTGAAATGCAGTTAAATTTGCAAGCATTATTTTTTTACTTGATTTTAAATTATTTGAATAAATGCTTTAGGAAAATATATGTTTTGATCGAATTCTGTTAAAAAAACATTATTTTTACTTGAATGAATTTATAACGATATTTAACAATATTTTATAATATTTTGATAATTTATGAAATATTAATAATAATTATAATAAACTTTTTAAGAAAAATATGTTATTTAAAAAAATCTGGTAATTATTCTGCAACTTGTAAAATAGCAACAGGTACTTGTGTCTGGATTTAATCTGATAGAATAAATCGTAATTTTTTAAATGTTACATTCAGATTTAATAAACAAGTTTTAAATCCAAAAATTATTGGATGTTTCCATGATTTAGAATGTTTTTATCATAAGAGACGCTCAATAAGTAATAAAACAAATTGATTTAGAAAAAAATTATTTAGTGACAATTAAACTTTTTAATTTGCAATTTTAAGAACACATTTATTTACATTTCCTTTTACAATGTACATGAACATTATATTTTTTTCCCTTTCGGATATAATCAGACTATTTAAATAGTCTATTAGTCTGTTAATCTGATAACCCGAGTCGAAAAATCTGCCCTCATTTCAACCTCAAGAACTGTACACAACATCAACTGAACCGCCTTAACAGCGTTTGAACCTCTAATGAACCTGTACAACTTGCCTGAGTCAAAAATTTAACCTAATTTCAACCTCAATAACTTTATAGAACCTCAACTGAACATCCATAACCTAATCATTTAAATCTCGTATTTTTTTAAGTAAATTCCGAGTCGAGAATTTCACCCGTATTTCAACCTCAAAAACTTCATACAACCGATATAATCGTTTTCAACCTCAAATAAACCTATACAACCTCACTAAAATAATTCCTAAAATAATATTAATAATAATAATAACAATAACAATAACAATAAATAACTATTTGAAAATCAATATGTCATGTTCCGTGTATTGATTTCAAAAAAAGCCCATTCAAGTTTTCAAAGGCATAGCATACATATGATGCCCATAGAAGACCTATCATCATCTTGACGCAATTCGCAAAATTAATTAAAATGAAGGACCAACTGAAGTTAAAGATGTTCAATTGAGGTAATATTTCAACCTCTATTCAACCTCCTACCTACAGAAAGAGAAATAAATGCAGCATGGAGATTGAAATGAGGTTGAAAATTTCATTTTTATGAGTTCAGATTTGAACCTCATTTCAACTGCCTAAACCTCACTAGTCGAGATTTAGGCGGTTGAAATGAAGGCAAATTTTTCGACTCGGGAATTTACTGAAAAGTACAACTCAATGCAATATTCTAGAGAAAATAAAAAGAAATCAAATATGAATTTAAATCTCTTAAAATTAAAGATAAGTATTTTGATATACGCTGAAATATTGACAAAAAAAATTGCTTGGTATAACAAGTACTTCTTATATTATTTTATAAGTATTTAGTCCCTAACATAATCATTAAGAATATTTTTGAAAAGTTTATAAAGCAACTATAAGATATATTACACAAAGTATATGAATTTTAAACATAATTAATTATAGATAACTTTAATTTATTAGATGTATTAGAAAACTTTTTTTCTAATTTATTATTCCTTGTTATTTCAATGAAATACATTTTTTATAACAAGACTAGCAGCAATACCAATGAAGAGTAACTTTCATATAAACCGTTAAAATCCTGAATCTAATTTGAAATCTGAAACAATTGATAATAAATAATAATTCAATAAACAATGTATTGTATATAGAGATATAGGTAGGTTAGGCGCTATCAAAAATATGAAAGATGATGTTTAAATGCTACTTACGACGTACATACCATAGCTGTAGCAGAAAATAAGAAGAAAGAATGAAGAAGAGCAATGTGCCATTATGAATATGGTAATTAGGAGCGCGTGCAAGCCGCGGGCCGGCAGCGCAGGGCCGGGTCAGCCCCTTGCATTAGCCACACTCTCTAATTACCCGCGTGCCGGTGCTATTGTGTACGAAGAAGCAGAGGACGATGACGACCAAGAGGCGAAAGAAATACCGACATTTGCCGCTACTTCATGTACATATAGCACTTATGCGCGTGTGCGTTAGTGACGCAGCAATTAATGCAAGAGGTAGTCACATAAGTCTTTCTCACCTCAACCTGCCGACGGACATACATGGCTATACTGATAACTTAGATTTATATATTCCTGTTTTTTCTAGAATACAATCTAACTACATATATTTTAATCCTGGATACAAAATTCTTGGAACTAAATTTCTAATCTTTATAAATACTTAAACATTACTTATAATTTCATTCAATTTTTTTTATTATTTATAATTTTCTTATGCTTTTCAGCTTAACGACACTCCGAAATATTTATATACACTTATCTTCTGTACTTATTTAACACGATTTCATTTGCACATAGTTTTTAAAATAATGAATTTTAAAAAACTGTTAAATCATATCAATCAGGAAACACGGTTATATAAGGAACCTTTCTTTAGTGTAAATCAAAAAATTTGAAGCTCCTAAATATATTAATTTATCATTTAACATAAAATATTAAAATTATCAAATTAATTATTAATAATAGATTGATTATAGTATGATATGTTATCATTAATCAAAGATATTGATTGTCATATCATTTATGTTATCTTCACCTGATAATTGTTCAATTAATTTTAATCAATAATTAACAGAGATGCAATTTCAATTATTAAATAATATTACTTGTCTGTTCTTCCAAAAAAGTAGATTTCTATATTTTTCTTTTTCATTTTTGTAAACTCGAGACAAACATTTGGTGGTACTACCTTAGTAATATCATCACTTTATTGTCTCGAGGTTATTCAAAATTGGAAAAGAGAAATATAAAAATCTGTTTTTCTGGAAGGACAGATTAGTTATATTATAGTTAATTATTTAAACAATTTGAATCATTAAATAATTCGTCTTTCCAGAATAGCAGATTTCAATATTTCCCTTTTTCAATTCTTTAAACTCAAAACAAACAACTGGTAATACTGCCTTAGTAGTAGTATCATCACTTGATTATCACGAAGTCATTCAAAATTGAATTAAATTATAAAACATAAAAATCTATTATTAAGTTACCCTTTTAAACAAAATCTAAATTATTGTAAATCCTTTTGTTTCTACAATCTGGGCTCATATAATTCCTGTTGTTCAGTGCTGTACATCTTCACAGCAACTTGATCGCATATCTGAAGTAGCTGGCAGATGATCGCATTTTACGTGAACTACTTAATGCGATTGTAAGTAAAGATGATGTGCTTGCGCACTACACCATTATGTAAAATTAACTATTGTTATGTGACATGTGATATCAACTACAAAGATGAATTGTTGGTTTTTGCTAATTAGTTGTAAATACATATTAAAATGCGTGCTGATACCGTAACTGTTTATATTTAAATGAGTATAATTTTCATATTTAAGATTTTAACTATTTTATCTGTTCTTTTGCCGTAATTACCCTAGTGTAAAATTGATAATTATATAGGTAATTGAATTAAATTGTTTACTTTTATATTTTATAATAGTTTGTGTATTGTTATGCATATTAAATATTATAAGGAATGATTTTACGCGATAAAAACTATCTACGTCATTGTAATATACATTTAATTTAAAATAATTAAATATTCTCGTGGATATTCAATATCAAAACTACTTTCTAAATAAAACAATTGAAGAACATTTATTAAAAGTCAAAAAAATGTTATTGACATGTTTCAAAAAAAATTTTAAGTGAACATGGATCTTATGAGCGATTTATTACGAGATATAAAAGAATTTTTAAATGAACAAAGCTTAATAAAAATACTAAATAAACATGAAACAAAATTTAATGATATAAAAAACGAAATATTTACTAAAAGTAGAGAATGGGACGAATTATTAGACTCAAACATAGTTCAAACAATTGTAGAATTTAAACCAAACGAAGAAACCATAAGAAATTACCTTGAAATTAAAAAAAGTTTAATAGAAAAACATAAAATTGATTATGAACAACAAGTTAATGAAATATTTTCTGGAATAAATCAAAAATTAGAAAAAACGAAACAAGTTTTTACTCAAGCTAATAATACAATTGTTGAATTTTTGCAAGAATGTCAAAAGAATTTTTCGCAAGTTATTGCCGAAAATTTTTCTGAAGCAGAAGTTTTAAAGATTGTGTGTGAGGAACAATATGATCTCGCAAAATATAAATTTACAGTTTTAAAGAAAAAAAATTATTCGTTATTAAAAAGTAATGAAACTATGTTTGAAACTATGTATAAAGAAATAGAAAAAATTGTTGAGGATATTTTAGAGAAACAAGATCAATTTTATACGGGATTATTAACTAAATGTAATATTTATTGTAAACCATAATTTTATATGTTTTTATTTTGTATTTGGTATATATTTCGTTTTATTTGTATTATTTAATAATACGATAAGAAAAATTATTTTTAATAATATTTTCAACCTTTAATAGAAGTTAAGAATTTAATATTCAATAAATAATTCTTTAAAGAATAAAGATCTTAAGTGAGTAACAATTTTTGTTGCTTTAATCAAAAATTTAGGGAGCAACAAATATCTTAAAAATACTTCAGAGACTGCGAGGCCTCTTATTTGCGGAGGCCTTTAGTTATTGCTTTTTTTTGTTTAAATAATAATTTAAGTTACATTTTGATAAAAGATCCTTAAAATTAAAAACATATTTATATATCCAAAAAGGTAAAAAAGAAGAATTTAACAAAATTTAAAGTTAAAAACACTTAGAATTTTTATATAATTTATCTGAATAAAATTCTATTTGATAGAAACATTTTAATACTAATGATCTGTTAAAAATTAAATAAAAGATAATTTTTTTTGTAAAAAGAGTTTAATATCAAAAATAAGAAACAAAATTGTCGTTTTCTGTTCTAAATTATTTTGGATTTATAACTTGAATAATTCAATTATATCAAATTTCTGATAGAAATTTATTTAAAGCAGTAAAATTTTAACTCTTTAAATATGTTTACTTAACATATAAAATGATTTATTAGAAAATTTTTGTTATAAATAGGGATAATTGTTACAAAATGCATGAATAAGTGATTGATTGGAAAATTTGAGAATTGAAATAAGTAAATATTTAGAGAGAAACGAATTTTTAAGTAAACATTTATAGAAAAAAAAATATTTAGCTATATGTGCATGAATGATGCGATAATAATACCCGGGGTATATAAGTACGTATATCATGGCATCCAAAACAAACTGAAATCCAGCATCGTTGAGCGTTATTAATTTTTACTTGACTGCGATAGAAAAATTATACAGTCATGAAACCAATCTCGGAATAAACTCGCAGCAACGTTGGCACTCGCACTGGCATCGCAGGTTTATTGACAAAAAGAAGACGATCAAGTTAATATTCTCGAACGCGCCTCGCATCAGCCGATGGAATTATTGATTTTTAATTTGAATCACAATCAAAATTAAAGACTGTCTGTCCGTTGCGCGACTTGACAGGCCAATTTAGAGGATTCTACCCTCGTCTCATGACGCGCCTGACATTTTAAAACTCGTTATTCAGATGTCAATTAATCGATTCGGTTGCTATGACAATGCGAGGTTCTCCTTCAACGGACGAGGTACACCACTGAGATATACCTACTTGTATACGGTACACCGCCAAGATACTTTATTATGTTCATTATCTCTTTGCTTTGATATATTTTTTACCATGACATATTAGTTGTGCCATTTTTCTTTGACGGTGTAACTTTACCAGAGATGCAATCACAAATCATGCACAATTACATCTTTTTTATTTTCAAACTTTATCATCTCTTATTTATTTTACAACTTCTTGTAAGTCATACAACATTTCATTTATTATTATTATTATTGTTAATTTTTGAATACATCCTTTCATTTATAAAACATTATTAACATAAATTAATTTATTACCAATACATATTAGAACTAATACAACTTTTAACAAAACAATAATTCTAATTGTTTTGTTATAAGAAGATTTTAGAACATATTATTAATTTTAGCGAATTAAATAATTAAATAACTTATTAATAACTAATACTTTGTTTTACACAAAGGTTATAATCCTATTTAGGCACTGCAAAACTCTAGCACTCTCTATTTTAACATAATATAATTGCAAATATTTACTACAATATATTATTTTAATACTTTATTTATGTCAGTAAATTCGTCTTATAGTAAAATATTAAAAACATATATGTATATGCTTATATGGAACTGTACACTCACACAGTGCCGACACCTTGGTACCATTATGAAAGTATTTTTTTATGAATCTTTAATTCTTTTTAAATGTTTATTTTACTTAAATAAAACATTAGTTAAATCGGCGGAAAAACATATTTAAAGGGTGAAAGCGTTCCTCAAAACAGATGTTAAAGTAAATTCTACGGATCAAACATTAGTTTAATAAAAAAAATTTGATTTTGAGAAATATATACACCTTATGGTTTATTATTTTTTAAATCTGTTAAAAGACGTATCTCCTATTTTTCTTTTCTAGTTAAAATTACCGTTAGAATCAATCAAATGCGAGTAATAGTCAATTTTTCAACCCGTATAATTTATGTTCGCATGATCCCTCGGATATGCAATCAAATGCGTTTTTCATTATATTCTTGACGATTTTTATGCCGTTAGTCCCATTTTATTGTTACAACTGCAAGTATATAGAACCTAAGAACCACCCCACTTTTCCATCAAATTTAAGGGACGATTTAACTCTTTAAATATATTTTTCCGCCGATAAGAAAAAAAGATTTCAGTGTAGAATATCATATTTAAAGTAAAATGAAATCGGCGAGAGATACCTCTTGCATCTTCCATGTTTGTAAAAATTGTTACTTTAAAAATAACAATAGTAGAATAAATAATTTTTCAGTTTTTATCGTCTAAATATCATTAATAAATAATAGAATTTTTTGTATGAGTAAAAAAGTTTCTTATTTAATAACTGATAACTTTTGTAAAAACATAAACCTAAGATTTTGCGATATTGAACAGTTATCCAAATTGAAATGTATAATTAACATATCACATTTACTCATAATTAAGTTGTAAAAACATGTTAATGAGAAATACATATATGTAAACAGGTAATTAAAATTTTTGCCTAATTTTATAAGCATTTAGCAATTTTAAATATTAACATAAAAGCTTCTCATTATTGTGCTCCACATAGCGAAACTATTTTAATACATAAAAATTAGTAACAATTTAAGTAGTAAAATGTATAAAGAAAACAATGACAAAATAATTTAGAAAATGCAACGTATTTAAATAATTAAAATAAATTTAAGTAATTATTGCACAAGTGTGTAACGGTTGTAAATATATTTTTATTTCACATCAAGTAAACATGATTGTTTTATAAGATATACTTATGTATGTATATGTAGGTAGGTAGTTATTTGAAAAAAATCTACAATTTCATATTTATATAGTAGCATGTAAATGCAGTGACCGCAAAATCCTTGTGTAAAAAATTCCCATAATGCGTCGACATGTCAGTGATATCGTTCTCATCATAACCACCGCACACCGCACTTTCAAACATGGCGTATGTACAAGACATCGCAGTTATAACCCTATCCACTGCACATCTAAATAATTTACTGCGTGCGTTTACATTCGCCAAGGAATGCACTTAGTCCTGCCACATTCAGTAATGTCCCACATACTAATTACATTAATTAACATATCTGAGAATCTTTGCTGCCAGTTCAATCCCTCTTCCACATGTTTTTTCTGGCTCTGTCGCACTCATTCGTCGTTGTCTATTGATGGTGCCATCGGCCAGACGACGACGACGACTCAGCATCGCGAATGAATGGTATTTGTCTGCGCTAAATTTATCATAAATGCCGTAAATGATGTAAAACTCTTTCGAATTCCATCTGTCAGACTGTGAGAGGCAATTTTTGATGTTGTCGTGGTTTGTTGTCAATGACGATGATTTCTTTTCGTATTGGTTTGACTCTGGTTGATGAGTCTGCATTACGCTGTTTATACAAGTTTGCCTGGCGCTGCTGTCAATGTTTTGATGAATAAATGACGTGGAAGAAATGGTCCGGTAAAAAGGTTGAGATTTTTGTCTCCTTTGCTTCCTGCTCGTTTTTTTTTTATGTATAACATATTTTTATATGTTCTTATATTTATTTACCAGAAAATTATATAGCTAAGAAAATTTTTTTAGAAAGATGAATAATTTTTTAATTGTTACAAATACTTTATATTATTATTATATTTATTTTAGNTTTTAAACAAAATTCAAAGTACTTCTGATCTTATAGCTTATTAACCTGACACTCTTACGTTTGGCGTTTGAGCGTTGCCTAAACTTTAAACTCGTTTTTCTCAAAATTATGTTTAGCGTGAACAATAATTCAGAAACTTTTTAACCGATTGCGCTGAAATTTTTTACACATTTAAAAAAAAACTATGATTTATTCATAAACTAAAAAAAAAAAATTCAAAAAGCACTAAAAACTTATATTTTTGAAGCAAAATGCACTGAAACAAATATGTCAAAATTGAAAGTAAAATATTTGATTGTCTTAATTTCAAATTTTCATTTTTTCTTCAATGTCTTTGCTTTACAGACAAATTAGGACTATTACTAACAATAAAAAATATATTTCATTTGTTTTAAATAAAAATCACGATGGCTAGAAACCGTCCCAATTATCAACTCTGGACCCATTTATTTGGAAAGAAATCATTAGAGCTCTGCAATCTTTTATAATTTAGTACAAAAAAAAAAAAATCTAAAGATTAGTATATCAAGTAAACAGTATTTAAAAATTCAGATGTATTAAAATCATTCTAATAATTAAAATATTAAATAAATTTCATTTTGATATTTAAACATATTGAAAGCATAGTTAAATAAACATTATTTTCTGAGTTTTAAGTAAATTAATATAACGTATTTAATATTAACTTAATGCTTAACAACTACATTTTTAACAATTATATTTACTTTAAATTGCAAATGCTATTTATAATATTTATTTACATTCGTAAATGTAGAAAACCATTAGTATGAAAAATAAGTTTAAGTATTTCGTTTCCCAGATCTATTGTATAAATAAAACTAAAAATCAATTTAAAAAGTAATTTTGTAATTGATTTATAAATAGCTTCTTGTAAAATGATTATTTGCAAACATCTGTATATACAAATAGTAGTTGATGTGACATGAAATAATTTGATAAATGTCCATGAGTACACTTGAGTAAAATTCCCATGAGTGTTAAATATGACCAAACATAACCACAATGAAAATACAAACATCATATTGAATGGACATATTGGTATGTATCGTAACAAGCAAATAAATGTTGTTAAAACGTTATTTAATAAAGAAAACATATTAATCACAGCATAGTTGACGTTTGAGCCTGCCTCTAATTGAGTGCATTGTCAAAATAGCGACCCCCGCGGCTTGCAGATGTATACTGCAGGCCACACGCACACCACACTATTCAATATACAACTTTCGAACACGTACAACTTTAGAAATTTTCTTTTTGCTTTCACTTACTTATTGTTAGTCATTTTGTTTTAACAAATCATTTCAATTATACTAATCATTTTGTTTATTAATTATTTCCTCTTTACAAATAAAATCAAAACACTAATAACTATACATATTTGAATATTAGAAGAAAATTATGCATTTTAGACAACTTGAGTTAAAATTATTTATTCATAACTTAAGAAGTAGTTACCAAAACTTTTATAAAAGTATCTTCATAACAAATATATTATTTTTAATGTATTTATTAAATGTTTCCTTGCTGTGAAGGTTCTCCAGTTTTGACATTTTCTTACCATGATTCATCGTTTTACAGGTAATGAATTATTTTCTGATGATTTTTCATGAAAAGACTTATTTTTAAAAATTTCTATATATTTTAAATGTGACAAAATATTTGCTATGAAAATGAAAAATAAGTTAAAATTCAAACTGCTTTTAAAGAATTTTAATAGGATAAATATATTAATATTTTACAAATAATTCTACATTAAATATTTAATTTAAAAAAAAAAAAACATTTTTCTTCAAAATATTACATTATATTTATAAACTTCAATATTAATAATATCTAAAACAAATATTTTATCAAAATTTTAGTCAAAAATATAAATGTTAAAAGATATTTATTAAGGATAATAAGAACTTATTTTAAATGCTGAGCAAAATATATTAGTACCACCAATTATTCGTCTTAAATTAAACTCTTAAAAATTGAGAAAATTAATTTTATTTGTATTTATTGTTTTGCGATTTGAATAAATTTTAAAAATTTAAAATTTTGGATCGATTTGAACTTTTATGTTTATAATCAAATTTCACATGGTGAACATAAATTAATTTGTTTTTACATTTATTGTAAATTAATTTGTATTCGTTAACAGATATTATTAATATCATATTCATTTTTTGGCCATTCATTTCAACTATATATCACTAAAAGTATCTCTTAAAACAGTCATGCTCTCTATAAAATTATTTTTCAAAAAATATTGTGATATGATTAGACACATTTAAAATATAAAATACGGCGATATTTAAAATTTAAATTTTAAATCATGAATTTCTTTAATTTATCATAAACCAGTAAAGACAAATATGTACAATTTGTATTTATAAATCTAAATTTGTAAATTAAATCGATCATAAACCAGCCATAAGAAAAAAATAATTTCTTATTATTATTTATTTATATTCGAAGATGTCTTTACAGAGAACAGAGCCGTAACATGAAATTATGGCGCCCGGTGCGAAAGGATAAGAAAATTGTCTTTCTACACTTTTATTTTTCGGCGCCTTTATCCTTCGGCGCCTGGTGCCGGGGCACCGCTCGCACCACCCGCGCTACGGGTCTGACAAAGAATAATAATAAAAATTTATTAGTTAATGCCGTTCTTTTAAATTTTTTTAGAAAGATCTGAAATTGATGCCACTGAGTTAATAAGGCTTTATTAAATATAATAAATAATACTTACCAAAACGTGCAAAGAATCAAAATAAAAAAATTAAAATTCTCAGTAAAAATAAATATAATTATTAATTACTTATATCATGAGCATTTTTGAGAGGCCATAAATAGGTGAAACAATTAAAATCGCTATCAGAAAACAAAGCGTACAACAAAACACATACTAAATATAATTTCCATGATTTGCATTTACGCATGTTGCACTATAAGTTATGTGTCTGTTAATGTGAACATTTAAGTTAAGATAAAGAAAATCAAAATGATTGCGTTGTAACGCAACCGAAGCACACATTCGCATACGCTAATACAACTTACATTTGTTACTAGGAATGTTGCGTGCTTTCATGCTATTTTCTTATAACGTCTTTGGAAATTTAATTAAACGCATCTAATAGTGTTTTACGTTCTTTACATAAAATATATAAAATTTGCTCGATACACTGTTTATATTCCAGGAATATTTTAATATGTTCAGGGATATTAATAATAACTCTTTGACTTATAATAATGAGATTCTTGGCTCTTAGTTTTGTTCTGAAATTATCAATTTTTGAAAAAATACTTCTACTGTAAAAATAAAATCTAAATTAACAAGTCATTGAGGAATTTGAAAATTTTTTAAGTATGAAAATACATTTTTTATAAAAAATTATCTAAATTTCAAAGATTCAAACTCAAAATAAATATATTTTAGAGTATTCACGTATTATTTGAGCATTAAAGATTCATGACAAGCTATAGCTTTCTTCAATATATTATCAATCCATAAAAATGGCGTTTTTAATAAGAAAATCATTCATATTTAATGCAATATAAATAAAATAAACACCAATAACCATTAATATCCCACAAACCTTGAAATCCATAACATTTCCATAAAATTTACAATCACCTAAAATCAGTCATAATTCCTCGAAGCTAACCAAAACCATTTACAGAAGAACCATCATCTTAGTTGACATATTACAGCATCTCAGCTCTAAATCCACCACATTATACGACAAAATATTTGTCGCCGTTCATTTTCAAAAAAGGTACAAATACTGGATACCTGACTATACTTTTAACGGATTGTTAAATGCAGTTACAAAACTATAAATTTTAGTTGTAAAACTTGCAAGTCTAGACATTTACATTATAAGTCCTAAAATAAATAATAAAATTATTTTAATTACTTTCAGGCTCCGTTTTTAACTATTTTTAAAATCATATTCTATTGATTCTGTTGTCGGAAATAAAAACATGGTTATGTTTCACAAAATTTTAGATTTAATATAAATTTTGAGATGATTTATAATATTTCTAATTGTTATAAGTAAATAAAATATTGTCATTATCAAAGAACCATTTTTGAAATGATTATTTTAAGATACGTAAGATAACTAAATAAAATGCTCGAACTAATTTTACNAATTTTAAAAAAAAAAAAAAAAATTCTCTGAGAAAAAATATAATATTAGTTTTAATTTAATTTTAAAAAACTTTATTAAAACTTCTAATGATTCTATTTCTCAAAATTAACATTTTTAAACTTTAAAATTTATTAAAATTAATATTTTTAATTATCTTTCAACACTTGTATATCGAAATTTGATAATTGAGGAACAAATAAATAGAAATATAATCCTGTGGTTCTAAAATAAATGATAATAATTATGAAGATGCATTTAAAATAAAATAGTAAGTGTTCAAAGAATAAAAGTTTTAGTGATGGAAGGGAATCCGTATTGCATGCACATCTCATAGCATTTAGCAAAGTTAGACACATTCAGAAGCGCTCAGACGTTGTAAGCTGTCGAGGCCCATTGTGCGGGTGATTACCTGGGGCGCGCGGCCTTAGGGTGGCGCCACGTTAGGCGCCTGGTAACCCTCTTGCACCTTCTAAAACACCACTAGATACTAAACACGTCAAGAAACTGCCCCGTGGCGTATACGGAGCTATGCGTTGTCGCTTCACCTAAATCAACGCTGACAATTATTACATTTCATAGTTTTAAGGTAAAACTACTCGAAACAATAATGTTCTGTTCGTGACATTGGAAACTTTGTTTTGTTTTCCTTTTTTTATATATGTATATGTACTGGCATTTGTAATAAATTTCAATTTTATTGAGCAAAAAATGCTGGACACTCAAATGGTCAGGGTTTTTGACTTTTATGTTTAAGGTATACTGAATATATTACTGCTAATTTTATGGAAAATTTGCGCGGAACAATACAAAATGCTTAACTACCATTTAATGACAATTGTAAAAAAAATATTCACTATGACCATTTTACGAAAAACAAAATTTAGGAATTTAGGGATAATTAAACAAAGTAAACAGAAATATAAGTATTTTTTAGAAATATGTTTTTCAAATTTTAATTAATATAGCCAAAGATTAATTTGATTTAATAATAATTTCTAGATAACTCTGGTAAAAAAATTTATATTTTCATAAATTTCAATTATATATGAAAATATAGATAATCTATAACAAATCTAATTAAAAATATTTGATGGAATATCTATCTTAGTTTCTGCAATTTTTGCAAAAAACTGAAATATGAAAATCGGTAAATATCCCTGATGTAGACTCTTCGTTTTTTCTCAAAATTAACTAGAAATTTTATTTAAATTATAA
>CM008230.1:14249205-14270183 GCA_002278615.1 Pogonus chalceus | reverse complement strand
ATAATCAAAACGTAGTTATCTGAATTAATTTGAATAAAATACAATATACAATTTAAAATAATAAATTGGTGAAAAGAGATTTTAAATCGCAATAAGTACAATTTGCATAACGCCCTTAAGCAAGCATGAAAATATTTCCAAACGTTAAGGAAGTATGATTCATCCAGACGAAATATTTACATAAAAAAAATATGAAGCATGTGTTATCAAAATCTTCAATACATATAAACACTTTCGTGATTTCGTTAGTTCCGCTGAGCAACACAAAGAAGAGGGTTGCGAGCAGTATGACTACTTAGTTTACATAGGGGTTAATTTTTAAGAAGCTCTGGAATATTTGCGAAACTTCTGGTAATGAAGTACTTAATTTATGAGTCGTAAAAGTTGATGATAGATGCTCAAGGTTTTTAGATGGAAGAATTTTTAATAGTGGTAAGGGTTAGGTTAGATATTAATTAGCTAAGTTTGTAGTCCAGGAATGGAGATCTTATATCTGATATGCACAGTTAATAGGATGCTGCATTTTTAACTTGTTTGCAAATTAATAAATTTCTTGTCTTAAGCATCCATCGACATTATTTCCGAAATATTTTATAAGTTGTTAAAGTTATGGTTGAAGAAATTACAAATTTTTTGTGGATGATAAATTTCAGACAAAACAATGCATAAATTATTTTTTAACGCGAACATTTTCTATTAGAAACTTTTGTCTGAATGCTGCCAAATTTTTACATGTCTAGACATGATCTGATATAGATAAAAACTTGAAGAAATCTCAATTAGAAACAATACTGTTTAGTAGAACTTTCCAGTCTTTTTTATAATTGATAGTAACTTTTGCCAAACAATTCTGTCTTCTTTATTGTTGAAGTTACTAATATTAATTGAATTGGCTTTGTCTACAGTCTACTATATATTCAAAAATTTAATTATTAAGACTACAGTACAAATTAAAAGCTAAATTTTTTATTTATATGTAATAAGAACCAATGAAAANTCAGACATAACAATGCATAAATTATTTTTTAACGCGAACATTTTCTATTAGAAACTTTTGTCTGAATGCTGCCAAATTTTTACATGTCTAGACATGATCTGATATAGATAATAACTTGAAGAAATCTCAATTAGAAACAATACTGTTTAGTAGAACTTTCCAGTCTTTTTTATAATTGATAGTAACTTTTGCCAAACAATTCTGTCTTCTTTATTGTTGAAGTTACTAATATTAATTGAATTGGCTTTGTCTACAGTCTACTATATATTCAAAAATTTAATTATTAAGACTACAGTACAAATTAAAAGCTAAATTTTTTATTTATATGTAATAAGAACCAATGAAAAGGTACTAAAGGCGTATACTTTTTTAAAATAACAAATTTCGACGAATACTGTTATAGAAAACAAACCAGAAGCAATTTAATTTGTTGCGTAAACTGATAGGGCATGTCTGCTTTTTGTTAAAAAAAACTAACCATTCACGGTAAAGCATGTTAGTGCAATTATTTTTGAACCAATAACATACATTATGGGCTGACTTAAAGAGTTCCAAATAAACCACGATAGATGTCACTAGGAATATTATTTTAATGTTTTCTTGTATATTCTTATCGAAGATTACTTTGTAAGTACTTATTGAAATTATTTTCGTTCATTTTTGTTATGGACAAGGCTTAGTTTTTAACAAAATAATGAAGCAATCATGTTTAAGCTTTGCAATTACATGTGATATTTCATAAAATATGTATTTTTTTGGAGGTGGATACGATAATTTCGGTTTTTATTTGTTAAGATTTGTTAGTCTTAATGTTTCGAGATGAAATTCTGTTTTTTCGTAAAATTATCTACAGAATTACGTATGTCTACAAATCGTAATATTTAATTTTGATTTCTCCTAGTTTCAATATGTTTAACTAATTGCCAACTACGAAATCAATCAATTTTTTGTAACTACAGTATTGAAATATAAATGGAAAGTAGCGGGTTGATCGAGCTTCGCTCGGAATCATAATAAATATCTATTTATTATTGATGAATAGTGATAAAGGATTATGAAAATAAATTGCAATACTTCATATAAATTCTTTTTTTATTATATACATTTAAAACAAATAATATAACTATATATTCTCTTAGACAATTCTATCTTAACTTAAAATTTATTTCCACGCTAAATTTGGAGAAACACATATATTCTTCTATGGTAAGAATACTTTTAATTATTCTGGAAAATGATGTATACAGCATGCCATGCAAAAGAACTGATGTTTTAAGCATACTGCGTTTTGAAAATGCAGATCTTATTAGAAATTGGTGCATTCTCTGTGGGATTTTTTTATCAGTGATATTTTTAGCTTTAAAAATGTTTTTGGACAGGTTTATCACAAATAATCGAATTTCGTTGCATTTAACTGAAATTATCTAAAATGTTTACCAAATTAAAGCATTCTATTGTAAATTCAAGTGCTGCTTTGAGTTGTCTTTTTACTGATGGTAGATTTTGTATTTATTGGGAAAGGTTTGGATTAGAAAAGTATTTTTTGTAGATACGAAAATATGATTGGAATTAAAAGGAATGCGTGACTGTAAACATAAAATATTAGATAATTGTTAATTCCAATGAATATATCGAATAGGTTTAACCGAAACAAAAATAAAAGATAGAAATTTATATGACAGTTTGGTTAGAACATGCAATATGCCGTGATAAAATCTAGAATTTAGTCCATATTCTATGTAGAAAAGTTGTAGTATAGAAGATTTATCCTCACATGGGAATTCAAAAATCGCAGTATTATGTTTCTTAAACGAGGTGCACCTAAAGATCGTGGTATATTTATATAAAAAGCCCTCTACATTTATATGTAAATTTAATGCGATAGAAATGCGAAAAATTTGAATTGCATTCTTCCCTATCCAACCACCAAATTGCATTCACTGGAACCATTACACCACATATATACATTAGGAAATATACTCTTCTGACTACTGCAGACTAGTACAAAGGAATCAAATATGGCGAGGTTTACCCCTCTGGGTATTTAATCGACCTAAATATTCCAACCAAAATACCATTTTTTACTGCGAACCATTAAAAAACGTAACAGCAATAAAGAGTAAAAACTGTGTTCTTTATGCTAAAAACTGTATTGAAGGTTTCACGTTTGTGTTTGTCGCTTTTTTTATTTTTTATTATTTGGTTACGTTGTTTGAAACGGCGCATGCGTTTGAATAATTCGCGTGACTCGCGTAGAAAGGGTAGTAGCTGAAAAGCAGTGGGGGTTTGTTGTAGCATGTGATCCAAGTGCACAGCAGAGGGTGTGCATACTCCCTCGTAGCAACATCAGCGTTATTTGTTGCGGTGCGTAAAATATTTCATAGTGAATTTCGAATTTCTTTCGTTCAGTATCCGATGAAAACACTTTCATTTTCCTTCGTGTGATTTCGTATTTAGTCGGACAAGTGCTGTAGGATATTTATACCGGTATTAATATTAATGATATTTACCGCTTTGGAGCGGACGAAAACTGATGAAATATGAATGTTATGGTCCAATTGAGGATCTGATTTTCGAGTTGGTACTTCGACGGCCAGTCTACGTTCGCTTACTGATGAATGGGAACCAATCTCACAAAGTCTAGCAGGGTGAGTTTTATGCTCTTTTATTGGGATTCCGTGCTACAAATAGATGCTTTCTATCACTATTGTTTCAGATTGATTTTATTGATACCACCATTTTAATCAATTCCTTTTTATTATAATAAAATACAACCTTATCGACTTCTCTATTCCATTAATATTTCAATAATCATTTTTATTTTTATCATGATTTCAAATCAAATAAATAAAAGGACAAAGTTGAAATTTGAGATTATAAATAATAAATATAATGAATTTCACAAAATTATTAATAATGTAAAACTATATACACGGAAAATAGATAATCTTAAGAAAGTTTATTTTCTATTTAACATAGAACAAGTTGTGATCGTTCATATTAATTTATTAATAAGAAATAAGCATATATTTTAGCTCTACGGTTAATAATGCTGAAATTTTAATACATGCATTTTAGCGATAATATAATAATGAAACTTCTATATTACAATGTTCGGAAGTTGATTAAAATTCTAAGTGAAAATGACATGAAAATTAAAATTATTTATTTTGTTTTTGTTTATTTAAAATTTATTGATGAATGGGAAAGAAATAATTTTAAAATAAAATAAAGTTTTTTGGTAGATACGTAATGCCAATTAGTTTTTAATTAATAAATTTTGATGCTTCTGCGTGGTTTTTTCTTGTAGACACACAATACTGGTAGCTCAGTCAGTTTGGTTTTTGAAGTGTGCGAAGCAAGTGTTGTTATTTAATTTGAAAAACTTTGTAGTGTGTGAAATAATTTGTGTTATCTATTGGAAAATTTGTTTAGCTAAGGTATTTATTATTATTTTTTGTTTAAATTATTATTTTTTTTAATTAAACATATGCTAAATATTTTCCGGGGCAGTTTTTTTATTTTTTTTTGGGTATTTATTTTGAACCGTTTTATTGCTATAATAATAATTTTAACAGCACTTTAAAATATTATTAACAATATTACTAATAAGTTTTAGTTATTTTTACTTAAATATATTTTTTGAATATTTCTAACATTATTACTAATAAGTTTTATAATTCATAATTTAAATAATATTTATATTTTTATATACAGTAACTCAAAGTGAAACTCGTATATATTACCCACCTACAAATATTATTCTTTTACTTGTTGGGAATATTAGTTAATTTTTATTTTAACAATTTGAACATTCTTAGTTGTTCTTTATACTTACAACAGAATTTTGAGGTATTTCTAATATTAACTGATAACCGCGACAAAGTAAAACTCGTACATTTTGCGTAATATTTAATTTATTTAAACATTTTTGTAGTGTTTTTTTGTCTTTAAATATAAAACACTCCTAAGTGCTCTTTATTCATACAGCTTAAATTTGAGGTATTCATAATATTAACCAAAAACCGCGACAAAGTAAAACTCGTACATTTAACAGTGATTTATAAATGAAATGATTAAGTTTTCTATTTATATTTAATATATTTAAACACTTTTGGAGCGTTTATTGATATTTAAATATAAAGTGTTAATTAAAATATGAGCTGGCAAAAAGAACAAACATTATTAATTAATGAATTTTAGTAATGTTTAAGTTTAAATCGGAAAATAATATTAATAGAAGTGAGTAGTATAAAGAAAGCAATGAGATCTGAACCAGTTGTGTTCTAAATTTCGTATTTTATCGATTGCATCGACATAGTATTAAAAATAGATAGTCAATAAACAAATCATGAATACTTTTTAATCATAGAAATACATTATATTCGTCGTATATTTATATAAATATGTGTAGGCTTTAGTTGATTTCAGTTCAAGTTCGATACTTTCATGTGAGAATGAACAATATGCGGTTTTATTATGTAAGTGAATTGGTTCGCCCTTCTGTTTGGACTAATCAAAGGTCTTTTTATGGGATGGGTTATTGTGACCCCGTCTGATTGAAGTCGATTGAACGATGGCTGATTATTAGGTGGGCTCTTTTCTATACAATAAGTCCTTACGAAATTGCAATACGTTACAGAAGTCAAAATTAGAAGAGTTCATATTGTTTTTTTTTTTTATTACCAATACAATTGAAAATATTATTATGATTCATAAACAAAGAACTTTAAAGAAGGGATCCCACCCTGCAAGTTTCAAATAATCGATTTTTCTTTTTTTGCATAATCTATTTCTTATATTTCCTAGAATTACCCTCAAAAAGGGTTTATTGATATTTGAAGTCATTGCAAAGATACAAGAAGAATTGTGGAGGCTCCAAATATTAATATTTTTACTTCTTTTGCTAATAATAATTAAAATACATGCAACAATATAGTAAAACACCCCAAATGATTCGATTGTTATTTTACATTTACAAAAATTCCTGCATATCGCTGTTTTTAGAATTGTCAGAGTGGGGTCCCCCCTTAACATAATTTTTATAATTATTTGTCATTTATATTTATTTCGGTGTAAGAATAACAATGAAAAATTGCAAGAAATACAATTAAATTTTTTACATTCTACGATGTATTCACGAAAATAAAAAAATTCAATTTGTTTTTTCAATGTAGATTTTCTAGATTAATTTCTTTTGTAAAACTGTTGATTATAAGATAAAATCAAGAAATAGCTTTTGAAAAAAAAAATGAAATGATTGATCGTAAAATATATAAAAAGCATTTATATGATGTTCCCGTCAGATTTTTTAATATCGATGAAAATTGATAAAAAATTAATTTAATTTTGAAGATATTTTAATATCCGTATAAAGGCAAATAAATTTTGTTAATATAAAAGATAAAATTTCAATTTAAATCGTGAGTCGTTTTATTATTTAATGCAAGAAACCAATTCTTCAAATTCTAATAATTAAATCTTTCAAGTTAGAAAAAAAAATTGATAATGATTTTCAATCGTTTGATTAATTCCCCAATGAAGTATGAACATGAAAAGATCGTAATTAAAAGTTGGTCGAGAATTGAGGAACGCCCAGTTCACCGGCCAAATTATTAATCTTTAATTAATTCCTGTGCGTAATCGATTTGAAGGCTCATGCATTTTATATTATTCCAATTTTGAATTTCAGATGCGGTGTGGATTTGGGAATTTCGTGTATTTATTCTCTTTGTATTTAGTTCGGATTACTTACTTGCGGTTCCTTTTAACACAAACACGCAATAATTCTTAGCTTTGTATATATTGAATTGAATGAATTTGTGTTTTGTTTGCTGTTCATTATAAGACTCGACTTGGATTGGGTAAATAAGTGAATCTTTTAAGATGTGTACTCAACATGAAAATGTTTGTTTAGAATTAAGAAACAAAACAAAAGTCGAATGAATATTTAGATGGAAGATAATTTGAATATTTTTCTTTGGTTACTTGTATGGTTTTATTTTGCTCAAAGAGATGACTTTATTAAAAGGCAAATTTTTCTTCTCTTTGTCTCATTATTGCTTTTTATTTGAAAACAAATATAACTTCATAACATCACTTTATTTTTATTTCATGATAAAACTCATCAAATCTCTTTTATACTTTATTTAAAATTATATTTATTTGTAGTTCGTGAAACGAATTTTTATTAGAACTAAATTATAATTTTATAGTTAGAAGTTTATTAGAATTTGAAAAATTTATAAAACTAATATTTATTTAGTTTAAACACAGAAATTTTATATTGTTTCTTGGAATCATTATTTTTGGACTTTACTTGATATAAAAAGATTCAAAAGATTTATATTCAAATAACTTTAATTCTATAATATAGTATTTTAAAATTTAGTTGGAAAATAAATTTTGCCATAACCTAAAACTGTCAATTCTATCGGTAAGTCGGTGAATTACATATTGTAGTAAGTTTTTGATTAAGTTCTTGGCATCCTTTGCGGGAATTCTGTCACATATAGTATATGTATTATAGAGGATATGAAAAAGTGAATATAGATTGTTTTGAAGTAGAGTATGCAGAGCATCGGACATCCTAATCGAATCGTTTATGTTATTTATATCCAGCAATAAGCCCATATCCCAATGCATATAGCGTTGCCAGAACCATTGCTACTGAAATACTCCTATAGGGTTATCGGATTCTTGGCTCTCGCCACAAATTTAACCCCGGTTAATCGACATGGCTGAACCGGTCCTGTGTATACTCTGCACCATATCCACCCTTTTCTACATAATTTAAGAGATTTATCCGAAATCGTGTGTGAGTATATGCGAATGTGGATTTCGTATGAAATTAAATACGTGAGTTAAATGTGATATGATAAACTGTAGAAATGTTTTCGTTACAAATTTGTTTGTTGATCATTCATTTTTACAATTTTACGTCCAATTGAAATAGTTTAACTTCGTTATAAAGTTAATAACACGTTCATTAAAATGTTTCAACTTTATAACTTGTATTTAATATAATTTTCGACATATTAAGAAAAAGTATATTTTAAAATTTTATATACGAATTTAACTTTTACATACAATGTATTCTATTAATTACTTAAGAAAAGTTTTTAAATTTTAAACTTTTTCTCAAATTTAAAAATAATATATAATTGATATAATTTTTTTATATATTCCCAAAAAAAATATTTCTAATTAAATACTCAGGAAAGTAAAATGGCTTTTTAATTCCCTGGGGATTAAATGAAAAATCAAGTNTAAAACTGTCAATTCTATCGGTAAGTCGGTGAATTACATATTGTAGTAAGTTTTTGATTAAGTTCTTGGCATCCTTTGCGGGAATTCTGTCACATATAGTATATGTATTATAGAGGATATGAAAAAGTGAATATAGATTGTTTTGAAGTAGAGTATGCAGAGCATCGGACATCCTAATCGAATCGTTTATGTTATTTATATCCAGCAATAAGCCCATATCCCAATGCATATAGCATTGCCAGAACCATTGCTACTGAAATACTCCTATAGGGTTATCGGATTCTTGGCTCTCGCCACAAATTTAACCCCGGTTAATCGACATGGCTGAACCGGTCCTGTGTATACTCTGCACCATATCCACCCTTTTCTACATAATTTAAGAGATTTATCCGAAATCGTGTGTGAGTATATGCGAATGTGGATTTCGTATGAAATTAAATACGTGAGTTAAATGTGATATGATAAACTGTGGAAATGTTTTCGTTACAAATTTGTTTGTTGATCATTCATTTTTACAATTTTACGTCCAATTGAAATAGGTTAACTTCGTTATAAAGTTAATAACACGTTCATTAAAATGTTTCAGCTTTATAACTTTTATTTAATATAATATCCGGCATTTTAAGAAAAATTATATTTTAAAAGTTTATATATGAATTTATCTTTTACATAAAATTTATTTTACTAATTACTTTAAGAAAAGTTTTAAATTTTAAACTTTTTCTGAAATTGAAAAATCATATATTATTGATTCAGTTTTTATATACTTTCAAAAGAAATATTTCTAATTAAATACTCAAGAGAGTAAAATGGCTTTTTAATTCCCTGGGGATTAAATGAAAAATCAAGAAGTTTGCTATAAAAACTAAGTTATTATTTTTTCTTAAATGTGCAAATTTATTGTATACTTGCTGACGCAGGTATTTTAGTAACAAGTCAATTATTTATTGTCGTCGCCACGAATCAATGTAATTACATAATAACGCTTAGTTGACATAGTTTTTAATATACTTTTTTACAAATCATTCGACTCAAACGACTTTTTCGGAGCACATAATAAGTTTCTGATCACGAGGCGGTACCAAGTAAACGTATAATGATTATGCAATTACATTGTTTCGTGGCGACGATTATACATATTTTTAGTGCCATCTGTTTAAAATTATGTTCTGTAATTTTTAAAATACAGAACCAGTAATGCATAAAATACCATAAATATGTAAGGAGTAAAGCTTTGTTTAATCTCTATTTCCGCTTGGGTAATAAACTTCGCCCTCAGGATTGAAAACCCGTTTTTATCCATATGTATATAATACCCTGTTATTCCGAAAATATATTTTTCTTTAAACAAAATTCATAACATAACCTATATGTATATGTACGTAAAAAATAGATTAAATTCTCGCGTAAAATACTTGAAATTAAATTTGTAACTAGTTTTTATTTTATAATGAGTAACATAAATTTTGTAATGTAAAATGAAGTTTAAATTTGTTTTAGAAGCAACTAAAATGAGATCAAATCTTTTGGGACTGCTTGTAACGAGTTTTAGTGTATCTCGGTTAGAATTTCGGGTTGTAATTTATGTTTAACAATTTTAGTTTAAAATAATATGAAGATTATTTGCTGAAAGGTTATTCATTTAATGTATTAGTATTTTTGTGGCTATTTCCATAATTAAGATGTTTGTATAAGTGATTAGTTAGGTACTTAAAATAATTTTAGTTATATCCCGCTAATCATAACGCGGCGACACTAAAAAATAACCATAAAACTGAACAAAAAGTAACAAATGGTTTCTTTTACGGAACCCATTAATCACTTTCACAATTTTTTACGTTAATTTTTTTGCTTGTGAAAAACAAAAGAATTTTTCCCTAGTATAATGACTGACAAAGGAAGAAAAGTAAACACTTTTCACTAATCGAATTAAAAACATAGTCTTTTCGTGCCACTAATAAATTTGTAAATTGAAATCAGTTTGAGGAAAAAGTTGTTCAACTTCTGCGATCTCTGTCTGCATTATTATACTAGATGTTTGGTCCAATGTAACAAGAACAAAAACATCTGTTTGTATCTAGCAGGTACGAGAGCTTTGCAACATTCTGAAGTCCCAGAGCATGGGGCAGGACTTTGCGAACTTTCTACAACTTTGAATGGATACAGTTTCTTGTTTTGAGCTTACCAGCCTAAACTGGTCTAAGCACACGCGTGTAAACGGTTTAACTTTAGACTGAAAATAGTGGATCTGCTTGTATCAGTATGCAATACGCTTTTCTCTTTAAAGCTTCAAATACTATTCTGCTTAAATAAATAGTCTTTTTATTCTTTTAAACAAAATAAGAACACTTTTATTTCTTATTGTTTTAACACTTTACATGTTTAATTTTATTATCTGTTTCTTCTTCTGTTCAACAAAAGTCTTTAAAATCTATTGTATTTAATCCAAATTCTTTAAATTGTTAAATATAAATTTATTTTAATTTCAAAGAAAAGTTTATTAAATATGAAATAAAACACCCAAGGAAAAAATATATATTATTTAAAAAATATAATATAATCTTTCATAAATTCATAAATGAATCATTTATTTTTTTATGATGCTTTTATGTCATTTAAAGAAAAAAATATTTTTTGCAGTGTTAAGTAAATAAAGTCCATTAAAGTCAAAATATCAAACATATAATCAAAATAATATCCGACCCTTGAGGCAACTTTTGTTGTTGTATTTTGTTTGACATTGTTAGCTTTCATCGAAAAATGTAATTTTTCCATTAATTCTGTTTGAAGTAGAACGAAACCTGGTGACCTGAAAAGAAATCAATGTTATCAAAATCTTTAATTCAATACACGCAAAACCTGGAATTCGCGTTTCATTTTTGTAGGTTAATATTTACAGTGAATTATGAGAATATTAAGTCGCGAATCGTTTTAAATTTCGTATAAATATTTAAAAATGTAATCAATAAATGTTTGTTGTTAGTCATCGAAGCGTAACAATGAGCATATATGTGTATAGAAAGAGATAAACCACAAGTAACGCATAAGCACAATGCAAGTGTTGCGTGGTGCATTCGTTGTTCGTGGTATTGTAGTATACAGCGTTGGTTCAGAATCACCACACAGTTTCGCTAATCGATAGCGACTGTCGCCTCCAGGGAACTGACATTGATTTTAAACTGGAGTAGACACACCAGACATCAGCGGACGCTTTGTGGAATAGAAACACATGTAGATTTCAGATGCGTAAATACATACGTGTTATACTTGAATAAATAGCTGCTGAATTTTTTATTTACCTGTTTGATTTCGGTTTAGTTTATTGCCGAAACTGATATTGCTTATCATACAGAATAAGCGGTTTTGATGATTCGTAAATATTGGTTATTGGTTTCAAAGTATATCTATACTGTTTGTAAATCATTTAAATATACAAACATTTAAAATGAATTTGCAAATTTATTTTTTTAACTAGTAAAACTTTACTTTTGTCGTAAAATTATTTCAAAAAAGTAAAGGTTAAAGTTAAGAAAACATCACAAAAATAAATAATGAAGAATTTATAACAATGTGTCTGACCTTTTCGTTTATTAATTTGAAAGAAAATTAGTTTGATGTTCTATATTGGCAATATCATTATTTTAACATTTTTCTTAACTACATTTTTATATCAGTTTGTCGTAAATTGTTATGAGTATTAATATGCACACTTATCATTTTAATTTACACATTGTATTATCTTAAAATTTTCAAATCTTAAAAAAAGTTTGATTTCAAATGTAATAATTATAGCAGAAAACTTATTTTATTTAAAATTAATCAAGACGATTTTTGCTGATTTTGAACATTTTTTGTTTTTTTTGCGGATTTTTCGAAAACTAAGCTTGTAATTAAAAAATACTTTACTGCATTGCATTCTCCGTAAAATTCTCTATCAAAATATGCATAAGTTCTATTTTAAAATAAATCGATTTTTGAAAAATATAAAATTAAAATAAGACAATTCACTTATGGTAATTTTGAGCATTTTTGGTTTCTGCAAATTTCTCGTAATCTAAGCTAGTATTTAAAAAATGCTTTACTGCATTGCATTCGCCGTAAAATTTTCTTTATAAATATGCATAAAAAGTATTATCTCTGTATAAGTCGGTTTTTTAGAATTTATTTTAAATATTTAAATTTAATTATGCATTTTTAAAATGCCTTTATTGTGCAATTAATTTACAAGAACTTAGAGTAAATTTTGTAAATTTATTTCTAAAATATTTATTATTAAATTTTTCTCATTATTTTGTTATAGAATCTATAATGTTTTTTGATTTTTATAATGAAAATTAAAGAAAGACATTTAGGATTAAGTTTTCACTCTAAAATAATTTATTTTTTATTTATTTTCTTTCATTCCCAGCCATTATTTTCTATCTAATGTTTATGTAAGTTTAATTTTATGAATTTATGCATAAATAAAATATAATGTTGCAGACGTCTGCATTCAGTTTAATTTATTATAATAACAACTAGTTATTTTCCAAACACAATGAGTTCACTTCTGTTCAGTACGTACTAACTGATCTTCAGTCAAATATTTGTATTAGTTATTTGAATGAAGCTGTCTGTACACCTATCTAATTTAAACGATCCCCTTCTAGTTTTCTCACACGAGTATGCGACTAAAGATATATACAAACCTTAGTTCGTACATTCAATTAAATTAAATGGTACACAGAACATTTACTGGGAGTAGGGCATTGTAAGTTATGTTCTCTATGTGTAAACACATTTACCCTCACGCCTCTATTTCTAGATTCACTAACTATGGAACTATTGCCACCCTTGGAACCATCCATGTACATTAACTAGTTGATATAGTGGAAACATATTACTTTTATTTTTATATCTTCCATAAAAAAACGGGAATTATATAAAATCATTTACTTTTTATACGTTGGGTATCTTTTATTTCACTTCGTTACATTGGTTACATTGTAATTTTGACAGTTGATATAATTATATTGAAAATTAAACTTAATAAAACACGTTGTTAAATATAAAATGATTCTAACAACAACAACAACAACAACAACGTAAGCAAAAATTGTCCTGGGAATTTTATGCTTATGCGTGAGAAAAGCGAATATCCTTCAAGCTTGAAGAAAATTTATTAGCTCCTCAAGAATTTTACTTGCCTATATAAAATAAAACGAAATTGCTAAATAAAATTTCTCCTAAATAATTATATTAACGCTCAAAATTAATTAACCATCAACGTTTTTTGTAAAATAATAAAAATAAAAACTACAGAATAGTATCGCATCGTAAAAAGATAAAATTGGACAATTTGTAATTTTGCAATTTAAAATTTTGTTTCAAAGTGTTCAGCTATAAACTTTAAGTTAATGAAAATAGAGAAACTTTTAACAGCAATAATATTGCTACATATTTTCATTAAAAACTTTTATTACTATCTGGGAACATTGGATATTTATTTAACTGTTTGTAACTTGTATTTGCAACTTTAGGAATTTAAAAATTCGACTTCTAAGTATATTTATGTATGTACAACGTTTTATTTGGACATAATTTTCTAGAATAATGGTTTTATTTATGCGCAATTTGTTAAAAAATATTTTTTATTGTTAATTAAAATCGCACTATATCAATTTATTTGTTTTATGTAGTTTTTTGACAGTTTTTAAATTGTTTAAATTAAATATTTATACGTTGAAAATATTTTTTGTTTAAAAAAATTGTAGTTGGTAGATAGTTTACGTAAATTTCATTAGACTTTTATTACCGCCCATGAACTTCGGTTGAATGTACTAAGGACACTTTTTATTTTATAAATAAAACAGTAATTTGAACGTAATTGCACCTTTATATAGAAAATAGTGATTAATCGACATGTTGTTCGGCCAGCAATAAGTACATATAAATATCTTACAATGTAACATACTACAGAAAAGTGTTAAATAAAACATTCTTGTTGGCACTTTAACACATCAATTAAAAGTGAGAAAACGTGCATAAATTTTTACGTTGAGCGTTACCAATTTAACGGTTGAAATATCCCAGCTGGTCTCCAAACATATATCTGCCTTGGTGACACTCTAAAGGGGGGATATCACTAACTCGCCTCCATTTTTCTGACCATTTCCCCTTCTGGCGTTTTCTATATTAGCTCTACAATTTCCCCTAATCTGATGGATATATCCTAAGTTTCAAAAGTATTACGTTGCTTTTGGATTATGTTTGATTGATATGTAAATATCCCGAAGCTATGAAAAAATAATACTGATTTCTCTTTTAAGTTCATATTTTCGAGGGTTGTATTATCAAATATTTACTAAAAATATTCGTTAAAATTAAAATTTTCCACAATAAAATATTAATTTATTGACACAGGGACGTACACTACTTTTTAACATAGTCTTTATTTATTTTATTGTTCTGTGAGCTTTCTGCTTTTCGTAGTGTAGAAGTCATTACCTTACTGTTTAAATCATATTTTTGACCGCTACGTCATAGCGTAAATAGTTTTTAGGAGGGCCCAGCAAGTAAAAATCGAACGAGGCAAAGTCTAGGCGGTAAGAAGGATGTGGTAACATCTTCCAGTCCAGCTCAGAACATATGTGAATCTGGGTGTCTTTATGAACTTGAATCAACCGTCTTGCAATCCACCTTGAACACGTTTTGTGATAATTCAGCTCATTATAAATGATGGAATGCATGGTTCCAACACTTATATTACACAAATTAGTAATTTGGGAAATTTCGACTAACCTATCTTCGAAAAAACATCATTTATGCGACTTGTAACGCTGGCATCCAGACCGATGGAAATCACTGATTCTTGTTTTACCCAAATTAAATAACTATTTTAATATTTTTGTTTCACACCTTCAGATAGCAAAAATCATTTCATTAAACGTTTCTCTTCCGGCACACACGTTTCTACCAGAGCTAATATTTTCAAATGAACAAAAAAGATTATTTTTGTATTCATTGTAATCAAATAGCTAAATAAATGTGTTCTTAAGACTGCTAACTTGATCCTAATTGCCATTGAATGAAACATTTATTTCTCTACATCAATTTATCTTGTTAATTATTGAACGTCCCTCGTGTTTGGAAAAATATCGATAAACTCAAACCAATTTAAAAAATATTATTGTTACCGAAAATCTAATTTTATGTAAAGAATTTTAATTAAAAATTAACTTGTAAAATATTTTTCAAAAATGTTAAAATTCATAAATCAAATATTTGCGGTTTATTGTAATTTTTTGATAAAATAAGATTAATTAATAGAAAATTTATAATGAAAANAGTTTAATTTTATGAATTTATGCATAAATAAAATATAATGTTGCAGACGTCTGCATTCAGTTTAATTTATTATAATAACAACTAGTTATTTTCCAAACACAATGAGTTCACTTCTGTTCAGTACGTACTAACTGATCTTCAGTCAAATATTTGTATTAGTTATTTGAATGAAGCTGTCTGTACACCTATCTAATTTAAACGATCCCCTTCTAGTTTTCTCACACGAATATGCGACTAAAGATATATACAAACCTTAGTTCGTACATTCAATTAAATTAAATGGTACACAGAACATTTACTGGGAGTAGGGCATTGTAAGTTATGTTCTCTATGTGTAAACACATTTACCCTCACGCCTCTATTTCTAGATTCACTAACTATGGAACTATTGCCACCCTTGGAACCATCCATGTACATTAACTAGTTGATATAGTGGAAACATATTACTTTTATTTTTATATCTTCCATAAAAAAACGGGAATTATATAAAATCATTTACTTTTTATACGTTGGGTATCTTTTATTTCACTTCGTTACATTGGTTACATTGTAATTTTGACAGTTGATATAATTATATTGAAAATTAAACTTAATAAAACACGTTGTTAAATATAAAATGATTCTAACAACAACAACAACAACAACAACGTAAGCAAAAATTGTCCTGGGAATTTTATGCTTATGCGTGAGAAAAGCGAATATCCTTCAAGCTTGAAGAAAATTTATTAGCTCCTCAAGAATTTTACTTGCCTATATAAAATAAAACGAAATTGCTAAATAAAATTTCTCCTAAATAATTATATTAACGCTCAAAATTAATTAACCATCAACGTTTTTTGTAAAATAATAAAAATAAAAACTACAGAATAGTATCGCATCGTAAAAAGATAAAATTGGACAATTTGTAATTTTGCAATTTAAAATTTTGTTTCAAAGTGTTCAGCTATAAACTTTAAGTTAATGAAAATAGAGAAACTTTTAACAGCAATAATATTGCTACATATTTTCATTAAAAACTTTTATTACTATCTGGGAACATTGGATATTTATTTAACTGTTTGTAACTTGTATTTGCAACTTTAGGAATTTAAAAATTCGACTTCTAAGTATATTTATGTATGTACAACGTTTTATTTGGACATAATTTTCTAGAATAATGGTTTTATTTATGCGCAATTTGTTAAAAAATATTTTTTATTGTTAATTAAAATCGCACTATATCAATTTATTTGTTTTATGTAGTTTTTTGACAGTTTTTAAATTGTTTAAATTAAATATTTATACGTTGAAAATATTTTTTGTTTAAAAAAATTGTAGTTGGTAGATAGTTTACGTAAATTTCATTAGACTTTTATTACCGCCCATGAACTTCGGTTGAATGTACTAAGGACACTTTTTATTTTATAAATAAAACAGTAATTTGAACGTAATTGCACCTTTATCTAGAAAATAGTGATTAATCGACATGTTGTTCGGCCAGCAATAAGTACATATAAATATCTTACAATGTAACATACTACAGAAAAGTGTTAAATAAAACATTCTTGTTGGCACTTTAACACATCAATTAAAAGTGAGAAAACGTGCATAAATTTTTACGTTGAGCGTTACCAATTTAACGGTTGAAATATCCCAGCTGGTCTCCAAACATATATCTGCCTTGGTGACACTCTAAAGGGGGGATATCACTAACTCGCCTCCATTTTTCTGACCATTTCCCCTTCTGGCGTTTTCTATATTAGCTCTACAATTTCCCCTAATCTGATGGATATATCCTAAGTTTCAAAAGTATTACGTTGCTTTTGGATTATGTTNTATAATTTATTGTATTTACGTCTGGCTCAGTCCCTTAAATATGCAGATTAAAAACCGCGCAGTCTTTAAATGAACGAATGAATAATAACCTTGGAACAAAGGACTAACAATGATAGTAAATCTTCATAATCCAGAATAATATATTTCCAAGTATTTTTGTTTAATAACAACGAATATAAGTTGCTACAATTGTGGTACATCTTGTCATCATTTATATAAGTACGTAAATAATATATTTTTATTTTTAAAAGTTTGTGTTCAAAAGACATTTATTTACTAAGTAAAAAATTAGATTGAGACGTTAATTACTTCAATATAGTCTAGAGAGAGTCATTTCAACAAGATATTTAACCCCAAAGGTCTATTCTTAGTTCATTCCACCTTGTAAAGTAATGAACCTTACTAGAAAAAGTTTGTTTTTATTTTGCTGACATCAGCTGTATATTGTCTGCTATCTAATTGTGGTTTAAGCAGAAAAAAAACAATGTTTTCATTCTTATAAAAATTTTTATTCAAGGATTATATTTCATTGTTTTAAATTATTAAATACATATAGTTTTGCAAATAAGTTCATTAAATATTTTTTGTTGTTCACTTAATGAAAGTAAAGGTGTTTTAAATTAAATTGATAATCATTCTTTGACATTTTTCTATCCAAAATATATTATTAAGTATTCTTAAAGCATCCATTCATGTTTATAATTTATTATTTCTCAAATTAAGTACTAAAAAATTTCCAAAAAAACGCTGTTACATTTTATAAAAAATTATTAAATATTTAATATATAATAATTGAAGTTCCACGCCACGTGGCAATATGTGAGGAAAATAGATCAAATTGAAGTACACGGCACCATGATCCGTGAGGAAGAGCTGGTGCTTGATGTACATTGTTCGCGATGACAGCGCCACTTGACGAGACAATGGCGTCGTGTAAGAACACATCAAAGTCGACTTGAGATGGGAAGAAAATCTTTTCGTACTTTACTTGTTCTTCGCTGCGTGACTGCAAGTGGTAGACGTTACACTGTGATACCCTGGCACGTGCTTGTCTGCTTACTTTCCAAATAAGAATCTGAATCCCAGGACTTCNTTGATTGATATGTAAATATCCCGAAGCTATGAAAAAATAATACTGATTCCTCTTTTAAGTTCATATTTTCGAGGGTTGTATTATCAAATATTTACTAAAAATATTCGTTAACTTTATTAAAATTTTCCACAACAAAATATTAATTTATTGTAACTTTGACGTTCAATAATTAACGAGACAAATTGATGCAGCGAATAAACGGTTCATTCAATGACAATGAAACTTTTTAACATAGTCTTTATTTATTTTATCATTCTGTGAGCTGTCTGATTTTTGCAGCGTAGAAGTCTTTGCTCTTTGAATCATAAAGTGTATCATATTTTTGACCACTTCGTCGTAGCGTAAAAAGTTTTTAGGAGGGCCCAACAAATAAAAATCAAACCAGGCAAAGTCTAGGCTGTGGTAATATCTTCCAACCCAGCTCAGAACAAATGTGAATCTAGGTGTCTTTATGAACTTGAATCAACTATCTTGCAATCTACCTTGAACACATTTTCCGATAATTCAGCTCATTATAAATAATGGAATGCATGTGTACAACACTTATATTACATAAATTAGTAATTTGGAAAATTTCGACTAACCTTTCTTCGAAAAAACATCATTTATGCCACTTGTAGCGCGGGCCACTTTGAGCGATGGAAATCGCTGATTCTTGTTTTAAACAAATTAAACTATTTTAATATTTTTGTGTCAATTTTCACCGGTTTCACACCTTCGGATAGCAAAAATCTTTTCATTGAACGTTACTCTTTTGGCATACACGTTTTTACCGGACGTAACATTATCAAATAAACAAAAAAGACTATGTTTATATTTATTACAATCAAAAAGCTAAATAAATGTTTTCTTAAGACTACTAGCTTGATCCTAACTGCCATTGAATGAACCATATATTTCTCTACATTAATTTATCTTGTTAATTATTGAACGTCTCTCGTATTTGGAAAAATATCGATAAACTCAAACCAATTTAAAAAATATAATTGTTACCGAAAATCAAATTTTGTGTAAAGAATTTTAATTAAAAATTAGCTTGTAAAATATTTTTTTAAAATGTTAAAATTCATAAATCAAATATTTGCGGTATACTGAAATTTTTTGATAAAATATGATTAATTAATAGAAAATTTATAATGAAATNATATTTGTCGGAACACAAAACGTTTCAGATCGCGGAGCGGTACCATGTAAACGTACAATGATTACGCAATAACATTGTTTCGTGGCGACGACTATACATGCACCATATTAAAAACCAGTTATAAGTCCAAGGTATTATAGTTATAAATAGAAACTTTTAAAATGTAAATTGAAATAAATTTTCTTTATAAACTCATTTATAAGATTTTGGAAATTAGAATTTCTGGGAAGTTCTTCTTTTCATACGCTTCGCTTAGTAAAGATCTGCGTGTTCCTTTCTTGCGTAGAAAATTTTGTCCATATTCTAATTAAATGAATAATTCAACAAGAATTTACAATGTGGTTTAGTTGATATTGAAGCTCCTTCTAACAGCGTCTGTCACTCGAAGAAGATATATGGCGGTATGCGAATTCACCTAAAAAGCCAGAATGTTGAATGAACTCGTTTTACCCGATTTTCTTGCCACTTGTATTGTTTACTTACGTTTTATGCATTACCATAATGTTTACTTATGGTTCATGTTTATGTTATTTTATTGTTTGTTTTGTCCTATATATTTTTGTACATATACAAAAAAGGCGGTTTCTAACTTACTTCGGCGTAATCAAATATTTACGTATGTTCTAAATAATTTAGCTTTTTGCTGTTTAACCCTTATTTGATTTACTAATACAAGCTTTATTAATTCCAAAGTATTTCTCATTTATCCTATAAAATATAATATTATAGTTTGACATAAAAGTAAAATATTTTTAAATTAATTTAAAACGAAAAATATACTCACAAAATGCAATATTTCATTGTTTTAATTCAAATATATCCAATGAACATTAAAATAATCAGTTACAGATATCAGTCTATATCAGTTTTATTATCATTTAAACGAGTTTAATCCAATATTAATGCACCAAAGCCTATTGAAATTTGACTTCATTTTGCAAAATTATTTATGTTTAATTTATTTTGAAATTGATAAAAACAAATTAAGTTTTAAATCATTTTTAAAATATAATAATTACTTTTAATTAGCATTTAAAAGTGTTAATATATTAATTTATATATGGAGAAGGAATCCATATAGTTCCTAATTTTGTACAATATTTTTTTATTTATTTAAGTTTTGAGTCCTTCAACAACTATTAGGCTATTAGGACTGTTTTTCGTTAATTTTTTTAGGCATTTAATGTCTTTGATAGAGATAGTTAAATGTATTCTAAATTTTTTTCAAATAGTATTTTAACTTTTAAGTCGTATTATTGACTTCTATTAACAACAAAATTTGTTAAAGCTTTTGTAGCTAAATAAAATTTTCAATTTAAACAATTTATCATAAT
>CM008230.1:14229564-14241629 GCA_002278615.1 Pogonus chalceus | reverse complement strand
GATAAAAAATTGATAGAATTATAGTGTTTTCAGAAATAATAAGTTAGACTAATTGTTAAACATTTTTATCACTTTAAATTAAAATTGAAACTATATAAAATAAAATAAATAGTTACAGTTACATTTAAACATGCAACAAAATATTTATATGCAAATATAAACATAAATATAATTATAAAAGTAGAAAAAAACGAAAACACTTTTACAAATTGTATAATAACATACGATATTACTTTTACGTTACCGTTTGACTTCAAATACATTGCAAATAAAACAACCGTGAAATATAATCTTGATCTGCAAGTTTAAAATTACATGCGTGTATAGAAATCCAAGGTTACGGTATATTAAATAAAGTTAAAAGTGGCTTTATTAACTACACCCACAATTTCGCTAAGAAATATGCATACTTGCATGAAAGCATTGGCATTGTTTTAAAGGTATTTTTAAATAATAAATTAATAAATTGTGTGTATTTGTATCAATTTAAATCAAATTAATAATGATTTCAATTTTGTTAAGTAATTGTTGCTTGTTTCTCTTCTTAAATACACGGAATATCTGATAATTTGAAAGTAGTTGGGTGGATTGAGAATGCTTTGTGGCTTTTGTGGGAAACACATGAAATTCCGTAGAAGCCTCACGAATCCTCCCATCTTTAAACGGAGCTATGGAAATCTTCCTAAACTTCTGCTTATGCCTTTGAATATTTTAAACCCCCGAATTAAGCTTTCCTTTAAAACTAGGGTATAATGTTATTAATTATTAATAGTAATTTTCCCTAGTCAAATATTTGTTAAGTAGATTGAAATTTATTTATGGAACCTAATCCTTTGAATTAAATATTCATAATATTTGTTGTAAAAGTGTATTTTATTTTATTAATATGTGAATAATTTATTATGAATGTTTTACTTTATTATTGGTATGTTTATTTTTGTTTACAGAGGGAGTCAGCGGCGCGCGATGTGGAGCGTGAACGTCGTCTTCGAGCGGAGAGCGAAGCGCGCGTACGCGAAGCAGCCGCAGACGCTGCTCGCTGTCGCACAAGGCTCAAATTGCTTACGCACGAGTTCGCCAGGTTAGTCAAACATTACTTTATATACACTTTTCATTACGCCTTTTTTCTTTCTATTTACCGACGAACTTAATTCTTATTAAAAAATCAGCCATTTTAGGCTTGAATTACAGTGAGATAATACGCTAGCCTATTTATTTTTTTCAAAAACAAGACATCTCAAAATTAATTTTTTGCTGTTTTCTTTTATTTCTCATCTGTAACTTTTGAGATATCTCAAATGAAACTAGTATTGGTATAAAATTGTCGAAAAGACAATTACCCAAATATATTCAGGTAAACGTTTCTTAAAACATAAAGGGGTTACACCACTTTGGCGCTCGGAAAAATAAGTATACAAATTTTATGCAGTTATTAAGTAAATAAAATATTTTTTTTTAATTTTAAACATATACAAAGTAGGCGAATCACTAAATAGGACTCTCTTTTGAAAATCTTTGCCGATGGTGTACTTATTTTCTCTATCAGGTATTGTCTGAACAATAAGTTTTTCATTTTTATTTAAAAAGGTAATAGTTTAAGACTTAATGTAAGAATTTTGAGTTTAAAAAATTTATAACTTATGTACATGATACCCAATTTAAAGAATCTTTTGTTATTACTTAAATTATATTATAAAGAATACGTGTTACAATTTTTTTTTAAATATATTGAGTTATCTTGTACACCAATTTGAAAAAAGTAGTTTCGAGAAAATCACAAAAGAAAAACAGTGCGGTGTCAGCGTTATAAAATCAAATATTCATTCTAATTGCTAATTTTGAAAAGGTTAAACATTTAAAATATCCTTAAAAGTATAAACAATTTATTTAACAAAAAAAAATCGATTTTTTGTAAATCAATTTTTAATAAATCTATTATTTACAAGAATTGTTTAAAGTTTGTTATCAGAAACTTCATAATTATATCGAAAGATTCTCAAATATAAGAACTAGAAAATTCTTATAAAACATTTTATATGTTTCATACAAATTTTGAAATTCATTTTTTTTTTTTCACCCGGCTCACAAAGCCATTGTTCGATTTCTTTTGTACCACCAATTAAAATTTAAAGTTAGTTTTAAATTTATTCAAGATTTTTCTAATCTTATTTTTAAAATTTTTTTAAATTTTATTAATTTCTACCAAAAATTTTTGGTTCCGTGCCGTCAAAATAAACGATTGTATGTTTATCATTTAAAAAATATGTTTATTTAATTGCAAATTTTTTTAACTTGCATGCAAACCTAAAAAAAAAATAAAGAGTGAAGAGTTTTGTAATAAATTGAAAGGTAATTAGCTTCTTTTTTTGCTTAAAAAAATCACAATATATCGTTATACAACAAAGATTGAATGTGTCATAACAGCATGTAATAATATTTTATTGGTTATAATTGGTTATTATTTGAAAAAGAAAAGTAACACTAAAAGATATAAAAGTAAACATAGATGAAACACATTCATACAATAGTATTTATGATTGAACAACGTGTGTATACATACATATCACATATTATGCGTTGCATCGTATAAAATACATCATAAATGTTAGCACATGGTGTAAACATCATCTATCAAATTACACCGGTCAATAACCTGTCATTGGTGCCAATGTTATATCAGTTTCCATTTTATGTAAATAATACATAAATTTTCATTTATCTTCAATTTATTTTAGAGATAACTATTTTATTTTACCTGTTGTACAGGCAGACAAAATTTTAATATCAACTTCCCAGACAAAAGCTACAATAATAACAACAAACGTATCAAAGAAATAAATGTTAAAATATAAAAGTTTTACATTTGGAACAGAAAACTTTTACAATATTCATACCTGTACAAACTAAACACTAGAACGAAGTTCTTTTTATACTTAAAAAATAAAACAAAAATAAAATACTAAAAGTTGAGCTTACATTGCATTTTACTTTAAACGTCATTGAATGGCGTTAAATGATGATTAACGATGAAATGTTACACTACACTGAATAAATTCTATCCCTTTTGAATGTTAAAATTTTTATTTTACGAAAAATGGTTGGAATTAAATCCTTTTTATTTAACATGTAAAAATACTTTTGTGATAAATGGTATTATTGACACTTCAATTGTTGATAAAAGAAGAATAATATTATTATTACCGGTTAAAGAAAATTTTTTTATCTGTATAATATGTTACAGTTAATGTATATTTTTTATTCTATCCCGACCTCCAAAGCTAAGATCGCTATATAATCTCTTTTAAAGCGATGTTTTTTTTTTAATTCTGAAATACATTTTTTTTTTACAAAATCTCATTTAATATTTGGATTTAAAAATTTAAACTCAATAATCTTCGGTAATTAAAAATAATAAAGACCTACTAACGAATTTTCAAATTCAAAATAATAAAATTACATTTAAAAAAAATTGAATGTTTGGAAAAATGTTTCCCAAAGAATTAAATAATTCTAACTACTTTATTTAATCAATAAATATTTTTTCTTCATAGTGTTTTATGGATAGAAACTAAATAATAAATTTTATTGGATAGGATACTTTATGTTATAATTGTCGCCACGAAACAATGTAATTACATTAATAAAAGTAGATATTTTACTTCGACATACGTTATTATCTTCGTATATATAACAGTAACGGTTTTTCAGGAACATAAAAAACGTTTCAGATCGCCGAGCAGTACCGTGTAAAATACAATGATTACACAATTACATTGTTTCATGGCGACGACTATATGCTAGTTTATTAGGATGTGATCTTTTCAGCTTAAAAAAAACTATTTTTTATGATATTTATAAATAAATAATTTACATATATTTACAAATAATACAGCAGAATAACGTATTTTTCTGCAATTATAAAATATTTCAACTTATTAGGTAATATTTTTATTGTTTTATTTAATTTGTTCTCTCTAAACATTCAGAATTTCTGGAAACCCTATCCATGATCAAATAGGTTTATGAGTACTTCTTAAAATATTTAAACACAATATTATTTCATTCATTTTTTTTTAAACAAGCTGTTATTTTCCAACCCTTATTAATACATTACAGTGCTTTAATTATCAGTGCATATTTTGTCTTAAATCATCTATATCTGTAACATCACATTAAATATTAATTTGAACTGAACTCTAAAATTGTTTGGAATAACTTCTAAATTTATTTAAAATAAAGAATTTTATTAATTGATAGAAAGATCAAATCTAACATATTTACGTAATCTTAATTTAATAAAAACAATAGAACCTTAAACCCTGATAAAAGTAATGAATTCTATAACGCGACAGAATTAATTTAAGTAGTTGGAAAGTTGTTAACAAAAAGTTATAGAACTTCATCACTATTGTCTACAACAGTATACAGACATCTACGGAAGAGTAAGTTGCGTACTATTATAATCATTTAATTACTTCTGCAAGTAGTTACTTTCATTAGATAACAATTGCACATTTGTTGTGCGTAACTAAGTATGCGTATACGGTAGATGTAGACACAAATGCAACGATGCGGCAATTTACTCAACTTGTATATATATATATATATAAGTTTGTTATTGTGGTCTGCAAGGTTGTTGATCTTAACTTTGTATTATGTCAAGTTAAGCGCAAATTTTCGTGATTTATTAAGGGTTATTATTATATAGTTTGTCGCATTCAAACAATTGTTTACACCGAAACTTGTTCCTTCTGAAATTTTAACTATATATAAGTATAATAGTTGCGAATATATATTTTAGTGTCAACACTAAATATTTTACTTTTCATTCAGTTGTTGTTAAGTTAAGTTGAGTTGAGTTGAGTGATAAGTCATATTATTATCTTTGGAATATAATACGGTTTTAAATGGATTCGTCCAGTCCATTCTACTTGCATGTTTGAAGTTGAAGTGTCTATTGTAAGTCAAAGGGGTGTTAGATTACAACCTTTAATTATTGTTCTATGTGAAACCTTACTAGTGATAACCGTATCACTTCATTTGCGTTAAATCAGCATATGTATGAAGTTCTCTTGAGATTTATGTAAATTCCATTAATTGTTCTGTACAAAGCAAAATATATTTATTGTATATTCATATTCGTATCGATAATATATAATATTATTATTTTATTCTGTATTAATCTGAGATAGTAAAATTGTTTGATATTTAAATTAAGTTACATTTATAGTTAATAAAAACTGTAAAAATAGTAATATGTTTAGAACTCTTTACATGCAGATCAGTTTTAAAATAATTGTAAGATCTAAGTTCTCTACAAAATCGTATAACTGAGTAGAGAGATTATTGAAAAACGTTGGAGACCTAATAATTTTAATTCTGTGCCTGTTGCTTATTAATATTTGGAAAATACCAAAAAAAATCTACGCTCCACAATAGGAAACACAGTTTTAAACAAGTAATTTCTTTGAATGGTTCCCGGGAAAAAGTGGCACCCAGTTTGAAAATGTGGTTTCGAGAAAAACGCGTTTAAAGTTTTCAGTACTGTAGTTAACGTATTGTACGGCCTCCACAATTCTTCTTGTGTCTTTGAAATAACTTCGAATATCAATAAACTCTTTTAGAGGGTCATTTTAAACAGTATAAGGAATAGATTCATACAAAAAAAATTGAAACCTTTAGGGTGGGGTTCCTTCTTAACACTTTCTATATTATGCTATTATTAGTTAGTTATATTATTTAATTATTTCCGTCGATAATACACATCCTTTCCCATCTTCAAGGAAAAAGTAGCATAGCAACAATAATTAATTATCAGAAACATGATGAGAAAATTTAATTTATTTTGCTTAGAGCAATATATTTATTAAAAGAAATTCATGAGAAAACTAACTAACAGATTAAAGTTAAAAATTTTAAAACTTTCATCCCTAGTTGATGGTTTTTTTTACAACTAAGATCTAAGTCAATAGTAAGTTGTTAAATATTTTATTATTTAAAAATATTTGTTAACGATGTTGCAACAATATGATAATTTTGTATGGTTTATGAACAATTTCTTATTAGAAATGTTGTTAGCTGCAGTGCACATTATCTTAAACAAGGCAACAATGGAACTTGCATCAACATAACCTTTATACCAGGCAACAATGCTTCGTTATTCATAATCTATAACAATGAGTCGGTGGTGCTGCAGAATTAATTAATGAAATGAAAACAGCATAGCGTTATCGCTGCAAATGCATACAGCAAACATTACAATTTTCGCACGGTCAAACATCAAACCAGCGTACATACGTTTTAGCGATTCAGAATAATGTTATTGGATTAAATTCATTGCAATTTACGCGAAATTTAATTTGATTGATAATTGAATAAGTGCACCATATAAAAAAACTTTTAGTTTTTACTAAATGAAACGTATTCTTTGCCTTTGTGCTCGGGAAATAGAAAACTTTTTTGTTGTTTTATGACGGGCTGCTGCAAAATTGAATTATTTTAGAAAAACGAATGAATTATTTGTTAATGGAAAATGGTTATTGCTTTACTTTGTTGTTATTATATTATTTACGTTATTCAGTTTTAATGTAAAATATTGTAGTTTCATTTATTTATGTACTTTATTTTATGGAATATTTTTTGAAGTAAAAAAATAATTCAATTTTATTATAGATGTTCTTTCCTGAATCTAAATTTTGATTTTTTGCAAAAATTTAATCGAAAAAAAAAAAAAAACATTTTCTTCCTCTGCAACACAAAGCAACTGGTAGCATTTTTGTGATTAGCTTCAACATTTGAAGCTAGCTGTTATTGGACTAACTTTTGAACCGCTTAATTTGCAAAAATCAAATTAGAATAAAAACTTTGCATCTTAATATAAGCAATGTAACTGACAGTTTTTCATAATTAGCTTTAGAATTTGAAGCTAACTATCATTGGACTAATTTTAAACCGCTTCATTTTCTTGCAATAATCAAATTGAAAAAGAAAAATTTATTTTAGATTCTTTTACTCTAACAACGCAACTGGTATTATTTTCGTGATTAGCTTCAACATTTGAAGCTAGCTGTTATAGAAATAACTTTTAATCCGCTTTATTTGTAAAATTCAAATTTATTTAAAATTTTAATATAAATAGTGCAACTAGTATTTTCATGGTTAGCTTCAACATTTAAAGCTAACTGTCATTGCACTAAATTTTATTTGCTTTGTTTTTAAAAAACTTAAAAGCTTATTAGACTAAATTCGTTTGAACTAGAGAAATAATGGGGAACCTCCTAAATTATATATAATATTAAAATTGTAGCTATCATAACAAACAAACCAAGCCAGCCATTTAAATAAATGTTTATATTTCTAGCAGCAAGTGTTTTCAACAAAACAGTAAACTCAGTTTTGACGTGTTTCATTTACAAAGCTGCATTCCTCACAACATACACCGTTATCCGTATCAAATGTCTCTTTGACACAAACGGAAATTAACTGCGTCGGAGTAACAGACATTTTCCCTTACGTCGCTAAACACCACAATCCACAATTATTTACTACAAAGATACAAACTACATATTACACGTACAGTAGCTAATGTTCAATTATTGATTGACGTTTTATCGAAAAATCTAAATTGAACACTAATTCATTTACTTTTTATTAATACAAATTGTTTAATCACAAGATTATTATTATTTTTTTATTTATAAATTGATGCTTCTTTGTAACATGTCAAATATATAATGGTCCCTTGTCAAATGCTTAAAAATCAAACACATATCTGATGTTTTTATTTTTTATTTTTTTGATGAACTGGTTTTATTATTATCTTATAACTACACAACAACAGGAAGACTGCCAGACAAAGTTTTGATATGATAAAGTTTTTCAAATTTCTCATATTTTACAATAATCAAATTTAAGACTAAAAATCTTTAAGATCAACATATAAAACAACATTTTATTCGGATTATTACAATAAATTAAATTAATTTTAACATATTTCTATATACTTCGTATATATTCAAATCAAGAATTTTTTTCTTTTGTAAGAACCGGAAAATTTGCAGCTTGATTCTCCTTTTTATTTCGCTCCGACTATAACAATAAAAAGATTACACTAACAAGTGCGACTTGGAGATTCTAAATGTGAGTCCATTGATTGAAAGTCGCATGTATATGTAGAAAAATCGTACAAACGCAACGTCGATCCTAACAAGCTTTTATGTCGCACGAATTTCTGACTGGTTCCCATTGTTCGTTCGTTTCAAATTTCAATTTGTCCACGCGCCGACCAGCCCTTCCCAATATCGCCTCCCTTTTGCTCTTTGTTTCCTACACCGCTACGGAGGACGACGATGCTACTGTAGCAACAGCCAGCGACCAAAGTATTTGGACTTGATTGAAGTTTTTATGAAGCCGATTATTGCGATGCTAGTCCTGAGTTTTGAACGTCACGATCATTGTTCTAATTTGCATGGTATTTTAAGTTACGTTTGTTTATTTCTGGAAATTTAATCATCTGGATGTAATATGGATTGGTGGGATATGCGGATCTGCAAACAAAAGAGGTTTCATTAAAGTAATGGTGGCTTTGATTTGTCCCTTTATTTGTTTTCTTAATGGCTACATTAATAGTATTCTTCAAATCATCAAATTCTTCGTATTTTTTGACGAACAATCCAGATTTTCTTATTATAGATAAAACAAGTCTAAACTAATTATAACTAATTACTCGAATATTTTTAAATTGAATAGTTTTAAAATCTTTTGAAGTAGGTATTGCACTTCGGTGCATAATTTATAATATCAAAGGAATTAACTTGATTCTAACTTTCTTCACTAATATAGAATAGAATTTCATTACTTTTGAATACTTAAAATACTTTGAAATTATTACATTTAATAACTTTATAAAATGAAAAATCGCCTTTTATTTTTATCTGTAACTAAACACATTATTGTCAATATTTTATAAATTTTTGTTAATAAATAATAAGCTTTTCTATAAAAACAAGAGTTTCTTTAGTTAATTTTTGGTTTACTATTAATTGCCTTTTTGAAAATAAATTTACTATGAATATTAAAAACATAATATCAAAAGAAAATTTAAAAAAGTCTTATCTTTAGTGTGCTTTTAATAAATTTTCATAGCAATATCAAGGATACGAAATTTTAAAATCGCTTCAAATGACCTCTAAACAGCTGGTAGTACTAATGGATTCAAAATTTGAAATAGGCTGTCGCTCATTTAAAATCAAATACTACAATTACCTAAAGATTGTCACTTCAAATTCTAAACTTAACTGATTGGCTCAAAGGTCTTTCAAATTGATTTTTTTGAAAATGACGTTGAGAAAAACATTTTATCGAATGGAAAAGGAAAGGAAATAAAGAGTTTCGTGACTAATATAGTTTGTATGGCTCACAAAATAAAGTGCGAGTATAAATATTTCTTTTTCAAATTATTTTGGCTACTGATTTTGGTTTTCTAGTTGCTTTAGCTTTGTAATTCAAAATTTATTTTGGTTTCTAGTGCTACACAAACTCTTTAAAGAAAATATATACATAAGCACTTTATTTATATTTCATTTTTATTTAAACTATTAAGATAACAAAAAGACATAAAAATTTAAAAGGGAAATACTTATATTTAGGGAAAAACGATGGCATTATCGATTAAAGTAATGCAATCATACGAATTCATGAGTATTATTCAATAAAATCGTATATCCCTAATAGTACCTGAGTGTATAATAATCCCTAAACTAGGTACAGTAGCTTAATAAAAACATCACATTTACGATTTATATATTATGTTCAATATATCTTCCATAATCTCTAAAACTCCAGTGATATGTTTTACATAAAAGCCACGCAACTACACTAAAAACATCGAGGGGGCATCTTTTAATCTTGGAAATAGCACACATCTGATCACCCTTATTGTTATTATTACGTGGCTGCTGTTTGTGCCCTTGTATTTGTTGAGGGTTGTACATTTTTAGAGACCCTTATAATTTCACCATTGCGTATTCACTTATAATAAAGACTATAGTCTTTTGATCTTTGCTTAATCAAAAATTTTACTCTATACTATTATTAACCTTGAACTTCACGTTATTACGTGAGAGATTTTCCGCATCTAGTAAATTTGTTACGGAGCGTCTATTAGTTAAATAATTCTATTTAATAGAATAAAACGTATTAATTAATAATTAAATCGTCGAAATCTTGGGTGGTCCGCCGTCATGCTATTTACCTACGTACATTTTTGTTGCAATGATTAATATTATTTACGATAATAAACATTAACAAATTGCTTTTTGACAGGCCATAACGGTAATGGTGTTTTGATTACTATTATGATGTTTTATAATTAGTTATAATTGATGTAAGGTGTTTATTAATCTCTTACAAAACGTAAAGAAATATTTTATTTTGTAAGAATCTTTTCTAGTATTTTTATTGTTAATATTGTAGTGTTGCAAGATTGTTTTACCTTTATAAATTTAAATTTTTTGCAGAATAAATAATTCTTGATATTAACAATTAAGGGAGCATTTACTTATTTTAAGCCTGAAAAAACGTTTTTTTTTTTGGGAATTTTTTTCAGGAATATGAATGAAAGTATAAACTTCAGATTTGCAACATGTTTTTATTCGCGTTTTGAGTATCTTTCTGAATTTTTTTAAGTCTCTGCAAATCTATAGCACCCCGTAGATGGGTGGACGTCCAAGCGTGCTGCCGGACATTTGTACACAGGCGGGAGGGCTCAGGTCATCACGGTCATCTGTTACTGAAACTAAATACTACATAAAATTCTCTGGAGTTTGTGCTACTTTGATCTCAAATTGTTGAAAATTCACAAAATGGAAACCATCTGAAAAACTGGTCGATTTTCAAGTGCCCGAAATTTTTTTAAATGTTCATAGAAATGGCTGATTCGAGCAAAAGCTTCAATAAATTTTGTCTTCTTTAACATAAAAACAATCCAGATCAAAATTGGTTCAGTAGTTTTTGAGTTCTGTCCAGTTTGAAAAATGTCATTTCAAGAAAAACGCGTTTAAAGTTTGATGAGACTCGCGACGCTCAAACACAAAATAAATGCAGAATGGCATTGAGTTCAAGCAAACCGTTTTGTAAGGATAATATAAATAATATAGACAAAATGGAAAAAAAAATTGATTTTTTTCATCGAAAAATAAGTAAATGCTCCTTTTAAATTTACATTTCAGTTGCTACATAAAATTGTAACATTTAAATTTAATTAACAAACTTCCATATAGACAATAATGAAAAATATAAAATAAAACAATATTTATTTATTTATTACTTTCATCTGTTTTTCCAAAGATTACTTTTTAAATTTTATTAATTAAAAAGTATACAAATAAATATAAATTTGACTGTATATATTATTAAAGGAACAATAACTGATTAATTTTCACTTAAACATAATAAATTATTAACTTTTATTTGTTATACTATAATTTAACAAAGAAAAATTTGTTGAATGCATTCAAACCATTATGAGAAATGACAGGTGAAAAATGTACGTCAAATAAATAATAAATGAATGAACGATATTAAACGCGACATATTGTATAATTTCAACAATAGTTTACTGTATACTAAGCAAATAGATCACAGAAATAAATTTATAACCTAACTTTTTATTAATAAATGAACAAACAATATCCAGTTATGCTGAAAATATGAAATAATATTCATCTGACAATAAGTAAAATCAATTTCATTGTAAGCAAATCCATTTGATGTTCTTGAATAGAAAAACAAATGACAAGAATGAAAATCCGTTTTTGAATTTCTTCTGTGAGCTGGAAATAACACTTGTATTGTGAATGCTAGTGAATTGGATTGAATCCATGCAACCAAACGAGTACAAGAGATTGAATTTAAGTCAAACAAAGAGATGTTCTGTCATATATAACATGTAATCGAATTTAGCTCGATAAAAACTCTTTCAAATGTTTATCAGCTTGGATTTTTTGTTTTTAATACACTTTGATTTTTGAATTACTTCTCCGACATTTTAAATGAAATGGTTTATT
>CM008230.1:14207832-14229409 GCA_002278615.1 Pogonus chalceus | reverse complement strand
TAGTCATTCCAAACGTGTTATATAGTCGTCGCCACGAATCAATGTAATTACATATAATAAGCAGATATTTCACTGCGACATATTATCTTTTTCATCTTCTTAACACTTATTTGACATGCTCTCAATAATGTAAAGTACGTCGCAACTTTATTCGAACAATTATTTATGCAGTATACGCAAATTGTGTATATATTTTTTACTTAACAACAAATAAAACGTTTCAGATCGCTGGGCGGTACCACGTAAAACTACAATGATTACACAATTACGTTGTTTCGTGACGATGACTATATTTCCAAAACATTTAAAAAACCGTTAAATTTGTATTTTAATGAGGCAAAAAATAGCTACTAGATGTCATATAAACTCCATATTAACTTATTAAACACTAGTGCAAAATAATATCTGACAGTTGCGCAGAATGATTGAAAATTATACAAAAATGGTATGAATTTCATGATAGTATTAGAGAAAATTAAACTTTGTCTAACTGAAGTAAAAATAAAAATAAATTGTATGATAAGATGTCATAAGATATTAATATAAGTTTTCAACATTGAACATAATTACTTAAAATATAAGAACAATCTGAACATTATGTGTTGTAGAATGAATATAACAAAAGATCTAAAAGCAGAAGTTTCTAAGATCATTTAGAACTAAAAGTGAAGTTATACCTTTTGAAAAGTTAGTTGAAGTTACTAGTGTACGTAGCAAACGTCTCTATTCTACAACAAGTTTCTCTACAAGTACATGATGCTAATTAATTTAATACTTTATCCTTTTGAACTTTTCGTCAAACGTTTATTATTTAGTCATTGCGTGTGATAAGTTTCCGTTGGTAATAATTTCCAGTTTTCTTATTTACTTTCACTAGTTTTCGTGTTATGATAAGAATGTTTATTTTTATGTTACCACTTTTGCGGACTTTATTATATATAATATTAGTTGATAACCCAGTGAACTGATTTGCTTATGAAATATTATATACCTGCTTTGTTTGTTTTTAATACTTTTGTCCGAAAATAAACCAAAATTAAAGAGATCTCAACATGAAATGCTTTTAGTTTGTTGCTATGTTACCTTATAGGAAGTTATATTTTTGTTGATTTATTTTGTGATAAAAACAACATTATTAGCGTTCAGTAAAATAATGTATTTAACATATTTAATTGTAGAATATTTCTAAGCATATAATTTAAATATGTTACACTTGCAATGATTTCATTATTCGTGAATATATTGACTATTTTTTTTTTTTTAATTATGATGGCTTGTAGAATTCGGTTGGTTTCTCAAAAATGGATAAAAATCACAAATAAATAGTATTTAGGGTCAAAAAATTAATCTATTATGGTTCTTTTTTCCGGAAAATTTCATTTAAAGCCTTTTTGCGGTTTAGATATACAGCGTAACAATGAAATTATAGTTAGGTCAAGGAGAATTATTAACAAATATAATGAAAAAAATTGAATTGCCACTAGATATTATTTTAAACAAGAATCTTTTCGAAAAAAAGTTCGAAAATGGAATGATTGTAACCCAATAAATGAGTCGAAGAAATTAGCATTAAGATCACTGGTAACTTGACGATGAATACGAAATATACTTTGACAAGTCTATATGTGATATTTTCCAAAATTAAGAAGTCAGAAACATTTAAAGTACTCTTACTACAGAAGAATCCATATAATTCTCGTAATTTAGTGTGGAAAGAAATTTTAGGAAAAAAACTGAATTGCCTATAGGTTTATTTTGCATAATTAAGATTTTGTATTGAAAATAAATGTTAATCATAAGTAGATGTTAACAGATAAATAAAATTAGGTTCTCTGAATCTCCAAAATTATCTTGTGTTAACTTTGGAGATCCAGAGAATCTGATTTTTTTATTTATCTATTTATTATTTCCTGGGATCTGAGTATTAAATTCAATGTAGATCTTAACCTTATTAGATAAATTTATCATTTTAAGTTCACCATATTATTTATAAGTATAATAGTGCCCTTTAAGTTCTTCTAGCGACATATTGACTATTACTATAACTATATAGCTTTTTTTATTCATGGCGTATTTGTTTTACTTTCCAAAATATTTGAAATATAAATAAATTTAATTTTATAACACTAACAGATAATATAAATTTTTTACATTTAAAACAAATTCTAATTAATGAATTAGTTGCTAAAGCATTAACAGTAAATTTTGGACAAACAAAAGAGTAGTACAACATGTTTTAGTAAATATCTATCCAAAAAATAAAAGACAATGCATCAGTAAACTTTTTAATGAATCAAAAATAAAGTTGTAATTTCGTTATTCGAACTTTTCAACAATAATAAAATACAACGTATAGGTACAAACTCGTGTGCATTTTGCGTAAAAGTGTATAGAAACCGAGGAAAAAAAATATTGATCGATGTTCATTAGAACAGTCACCTGAATTCCGTATGGCTCAACATTCAATACAATTATTCAGACGTAATCTCATTTAAAAAATACCTTGTTAGGGAGCTTGTTTTATTGGCATTCAACAAACGTACATAATGAGCACATACACATACCATCATGAAAATATGATATTCAAATAAGCTAATAAAAATGAACAGGTTTGCGTACGTACTATATTGTTACTAGGGTACATTTTTTAGGGGTTCAATTTTTTCGGATATTTGAAATATTTCATATTTTGTTTCTGATTATTTTTATGTTTTTGCTTTTACTTTTTATTGTTGACAAAAAAACATTAGTCAGACATTGTTAATTGGAATATTATTAGAACTATATTTATTTTCTTAATTTGTTTTAAACTGATATTTTGAAAATAGAAACTTATAGTTTGATATAATTTGAATTAAGTGTAACATGTAGTAAACCTTACCCTAAATTAATAAATTTAACGCATAAACTATATAAAAATTAATGGGGATGCTACTTTTTAACTTTAGTTTTAATATAGGTATGGCTACTGTCCTAACTTTTAGGAGGTACTGCAGCTTCGCAGTGCCTACTTATTCGCAGTTTAAGCTTGCTCTTTTTTTTTTCTTTCTTTTTTTTAATACTTTTTCCCAATTTCGCGCCTATTTTATTTCAAGAGTTATTGGAATATATTTCCCCTACTACTCTTACATAATAAGTATCATTTTTATTTAATTATCAGTAATATAATGGTTACATTCTACAAAACTGTGTGGAATAGAATTATTCTGTCACTTGTGCTGGAATAATCATACCTGACTATATCTAGTAGCATTTTTTAGGTTTAGTTTTTTTTTTTTTAAATTCAATTAAATTTATTGTAGTAGAGGAAGTGTACTTTGCAATATGTTTGGAATATACATTCTATGCTTCATTCCAAACTTGTTAGAGAATATTCTTTTTTATTATAAACAGATATCATATACGCCTTTGAAATCCGCGTAAATCAAAAGCTATAAATTAGTAATTTAAAATAACGATTTAATAAAAAATTACTAATTTGTTGTTTTTTTTTTTTGATATAATTTCTATAATTTTTAAATACAAAATAGATAAATAATAAATTATTTTGTCTGCAACAAATATTCTAAAGTAAAATAATGAAACTAATAATTTTTAAATTTAAATATATAAATATAAATTTGTCATTAACCATATATTTTTAGAAAAGGACAAAGCATTAAGCATTGAAGTAAATTTATGAGTGTACAGCTGTTAGTAATTTTCTTTTAAAGTATAATTAACAAAAATAATTACATTGTGAGACTAATAAAACGAATAGTATAATATGAAAATAATTTTAACATTTCATTAATGACAAATATGGTAATTATAACTGAATTCCGTATATTATTATATTATAACGCGAGATCTTTTTCAGCGTACCCGTTAACTTAACCACCTAACATTGGATATATAAGCGTCAGGAAACAGTTAAAGTAATTACATTGATTCATATTTTATTGATCAGATTGTAAAAATCAGATACAGGAAGTCTTATTAATAATTATTATGGGTCTTTCTTAACAATATCAAGAACCGTTTATTTTATAGGTCATTTATCAAAGTATCAAATCACCATCTATCACAATTATGTGTAGACAATATAACGAAACTAATGATGTACAAAAATCAGACTTCATTCTAAATGTCAAGGTAATGCAAAGATCATTTTTTTATCAACGAAATTATTTATTTTCAATAATTACGTTCATCTAAATATTGCATATCATTTAAATAAATCAACACTAGGAAATCGTTTATTTTTTCATAACTTGCTTGTCATACTTCCGAACACAATAAACATTTGTTGAATTTACACATTTAATTTGCAAGTTAAATTGTTTGTGTTTTGTTGGTTATGGAATAATTTTGTCGTTGCTCCATAAAGAACAATAAGTTTTTGTAAATATAACAGTTGCTTTTTTCATCAAATGTTGCGTTATTTTCATTTTTTTTTTTTTTTGTACTATTACACTGAGAAATGGTGCTAGATTGCTTGGAGTTACATTATCATTTTAATAAAACGCGTTTAGTCCCCGCAAAATAATAAATAAAATGAGGAATCACAGGAAACTTAATATTTTTCATTTGTCGTTTATGGTACTATATAAAGGGACAAAAATCTAGTATGCTAAATATTCTCGTTAAATGTTAGAGTTTTTGTTTCTTGATGTAACAAATTAATTCTATATTTAACATACATATACCTTTGTATATTGGTTATAAAACATGATTATTTATAGATAATAATTATAAGTGTTCAATTGATTATTTAAAATTAATTTCTTTAATTGCGAATTGAAAATAATTAACTTCTATTATCTGTGAAAATTGTAAATATAATTTATCTTTAAAATGATGCTAATAAATTATGAAGTATTATTTTTATAATTATTTAAATATTGTTACTGTTGTTTAATTATGAATTATTATGGTTTTATAATTTCTAATTTTTACTGCTTTTTTGTTAATATTTTTTGATTGTAAGAAAGTCTAAAAAAAATGTGTGAAAACGTTAAATATTTGATATTCCATTATCAAGATAACGGTGCGAAGACAAAATGTCAAATATTACTCTCTGATCCATCACATCAATCACAGATTATCTACTTTATCTCGGTTTCATGTTCGATCGTATAATCGATCCGTTATATGATCTAAAGATTTCTTCCGCAAAGGGGATCCGGATATGAGGTGCATCTTGCGCGCGTTAACTTCCTGCACTTGCCAGTCGAAATCCGTCGGTATTTTGAGTTATGTCAATTTGCACACCCCATGTTTTATATTCATCATTTCCTCCCCCTTTCTGTAGTCTTGGCCGTGGAACAGTCACCAAGATATGCTCCCCACGATACTTTACTTTTGTGACTGCTGACTGGGGACGTTATATCTCATGGGTACTTCGTTCTGTGGCTGTGGACGTCAGGTACCGGAACTACTAAGAAATGCTTATGTTTCTTTCCTTCACGAACTTTTATCTTGAACTTTTGAGAAATAGAGATTTGTATTGTAAATATGTCGTGATTTTTTTCCATGTTGATTTTGTCTTATGTAAACTAACAGAACTTTTACGGTATTTTCTTTCCTTTCTTTCCTTTCTTTCCAGAATGTTGATTTTGTAAATATTATAAGTACACAAAACATTTATAATTCCCTTTACTAAGTTTATTATTAATTAATTATTAATAGCTGTATAAATAATAAATTATAAAAAAAAAAAAACATGTTGACTTGAAGGCAAATTAATATTTTATTGTCAGGTTCAATATCTAGCAAGAAGATTTCATAAAAATACTTAAGTATAATGAAAATAAGAATTTTAATATGAATATTTATTCGATAAAGTATTAAAGTTTATTCGCAAATAATAGCGTAATTTTCCAGAGAAGCTAATGTTTGTATATTGCACATTTCATATATGAAATAAAATTTTTATTCAAAAAGCTTATAAACCATAAAATCTTTATCTAAAATCATAACAAACAATGTGACGACATTATTATGCGTTCATGTTGTTTACAAACATTTATATTCAAGAAAAAAATATCATTTCTCATATTCAAGTTCTCGGTTTGTGTGCCAGTAGTAAGATAAACAAAACTCGTTGAATTGCGACCATCACGCATGGCCATGGAATATTTTACACATATTTACTTATCTGGCCCGTCGTAAAATCCCGCAACTGCGTCTAAGATATTCCTTAAGGTTTATTGCAGTCACCCTTCTACACCCCTGTAAGTTAGAGTAAGGAAAGACGAAGAAGAAATGGTTCCTATTGCACTGTTTGCCCTCTTTAAATCCGGTTAGATTGTGGGCTTAGTGAGAGACTCCGGGATAATTCCTAGACGCCTCGGGTTCCGGAATCTTTTATGATACACTGGTGAATTGGAAAATTTTGTTAGTTGCTTTCTTACTTTGTTGACGAAAGTCACTATTTACTTTCTGATAGGCTTTCTTTCAAATGAGCCTACCAATCTTATTTCTAATGCTTTTTTACAAATCTACTCCAAATACCAATTTTGTTTATTGCTTATATTTTATATCAGATATAATATCACAATTTCAAAGAGTTAAATTGCTTGAAATATTTCAATTTTATTTCTTTTTAAAAAGATTTTATATAGCTTTACTATCGATACACTTTTATAACAATATATAAACTATTTGCAGCAATATTGAAACCACATTAAATCCAAACGATAAAATTTTTCAATTACATTACAACCATTTATATACCTGTAACAATGGTTTGAGATATAAACGATCTAATAATCTCTATTATTTTGGTGGGTAATTTTGTCGAAAAGCAGAAAGCAGACGTTTAAACGATCAGTTTGACATACGGTCGGCCACTTAGCAACCGATTATCGTAACAACTGTAGCCATAATACCAATTAATATCTGAATGTCGTCCACAGCAGTGCACCATGCAACACGTTTAATCCAACAGGGAGCGAATTTAAACATACACTTGGTGCCGTGTTTTCACCAAACATCGGAATACCGAGACACCCTCTTTGCAATCTTTCCTTTCCCCAATTCGGCCTCCTGTAGAATCTTGCATTGCGTTGATAGCTATCAGTTACTAGGGATGGCATTAAAGACATTGGCGTCCAAATTATTTTACAAATTTAATATGGATAATTTTGCATAATTTCCTTTCATATCTTTTTAATTATAGCTTTCATTTAGTATTTCGTTTATTTTAACTAGTTTAATCAGAATGGTAGTAGGATTAGGTTCAATATTTGAAGAAGGCTGTCATTCAATTTAAATAAAAATATACGGTTATCTTATGATTGTAACTTGGACAGATTGCCTCAAATTCTGGACTCAACTTGAATCCTTACTACTTTTTAGCTATTTCAAGTTTAAGTGAAAGGAATAAGGATAGAAAAAAGAGTTTCATTACTGACTTTTATTATTCTCTTGTGAAATTTAACGTTATTATTTTAATACATAAAACATTAAAGCATTCCAATAAATAAATTAAATAAAAATTCACTATGAATCTTAATATTTTATACCCTGACATACGAAATATAAATAAAAGTTAAAAAATTCACAGTGATTAATTATTTTATTTAAACTCCTAAAACCTCTGATAGATAAAATTACGAACAAAATCATTTCAACATGTTGTAAATTCTATCAAATTTATTCATATAAATTTGGTACAGATCTTCATATGTATATAAGAGGATAAATTGACGTAAAAGAGATGAAAATTAGTTATATAAATGTAAAATATTTAATTTAGACAGATATCATTCGAGATATAGTCTATAATTAGAATCTTATATAAAGGTATAATCAAATATGTTCTATAATTAAAACAAATTTGCGAATTTGTAGACATACCTTTTCGACGCCTATGTATTTATATTGGTTGCGTAAGGGTACGTTGCCATGGGTACAGGGTTGCGCAGGTCGCCGGATATGGTGGCTGGTCGCCCACACTAAAACTGAACCCTGTTTCACTCAAAACACCCCCACATGGGCACTGCTTCTCGATTCGGTTGCCGACAACCGCTGTCGTAATACGAATCAATTTAATTTAAATCCAAACGCATAAATTTGCGCATCGTCTGATTTTGGGTATTCAGACGTATGTACAAACGATTTGTATTTGGCTTGTGACGAATGATTATATGAATTTATTACTTTGATTCACTGATTATGTTCACCAGGTATATTAATACTTAATATATTTTACAAATATTCTAAAAGCAATCACTTTGAATATTAAAAATTCCATTTCTTTATTTTAAATCAAATTTATTAATGAAAAATGTAATATAACTCAATCATTTTACTTTGTTGTTTATGAACTACTCATATTGAACGAATTCTAAACATTGATCATATTTTTATTTCAAGCATAAGATGTATCTTAGCGCAGAAATTAAAAATAATTATTTAATTGTATTTAATTGGAAGTTAATTTACAAAATAACCTCTTAGAATTTAATTCTAAATTATGTGATTTTTTAAAAACTATTTTGCTTATTTGATGCTTTAGGCAATATGCATTTTTCCAGTTTTTAATTTAATATAATTTATTTCGCATTTTGGTTTGCTATTTTTTTCTCTAATAACTTTATACCTTACTTGTATAATTTGAAATGGTAGAATGGTTACAATCTGCGCAAATGTGCAGTATTATTATGCACTAGAGTTTAATAAGGTAATATGAAGTTTTTTTGGTTGTTTGTTGAATTTGAACTAAATTTATAGTATTAGATAAAGTATAGGCTGCAACATGATTGGAATGACTAATTTGAATTCTGGTTTATTCCAAACTCATTGTAGAATATACTATTCTCTACGTTTTATTTTATTAATTGCTCTTTGTCTTTAATTAAATGTCTATGAATATAGCTGGTCCAGTATATTTTTGGATCTGTTATTATTTATCTTGTGCTCATATTTCTCTGCATGAATGAATTATATTCCATGTTCTTCTTTCGCTTCCATGGACTCTCGTAGGATTTTCCTAAGTTTTATACAAATTTAAGTACTTTAATTTAGTTAAACCATAATTACAAGTCAAATATAAATTTGGAAAACCTGGAAATGTCAGGGAATTTTCAATTTACTGGAATAGTCAGGGAAAAAGTCAGGGAGTTTTACTAAAAATCTGGAAAAAATGAAATTTTTAAAGTTAGTTAATTTAGAAATCTGAAACTTCCAGAATTTTTTCGTTGATTTCGAAATAGATTAAAAAATTGGCTAGTACTAGTCCTAATATGTTATATTTATTTGATAAATATGAATATTAGTTGTTTTTTAACTATACATATAATTGAATATTTCTAAACTTAGTCAAGGAATTTTGAAATTAGATGTCTCGTAAACCTGGAAAAGTCAGGGAATTTTATTTTAAAATGTCTGTGGCCACCATGAATAATCTTGCATGATTCAAACTGTTTTTCAATAAAAAATGTTGTGACCTGCTTGCTTAGCTTCATACAAAAATAATACTGTTTATTGTATATTGCATACGTAAATTTGAACTTTAAAGTAACAGTATTTCTAATGAAAAGAGTATCGTTTCGAAATATAAAGCATGTAATTATAAATTTAGTATTCTCCAGCTGATGTGTATTATTTTAACACAATAAAATATTATACCTAAACCATTAACGGGTTGATATATATGTATGTATGTGTTGTGTTTACATTGCATACATCAATTACCAGGGATTGAATAGGCCGCTTCAGTTAGTGTAATATTATGGTAAAGTACATACATTGCATGGTATGGCATGGTATGGTATGGTATAGTATGGTAACTTAGTCCCACACTCATATAAACAACATGTCACGCGTGTTAACGTTCATGAGTAGCGCGTGAACGTGAGCGAGCATCGACGTGTTTTGTGTGCACGTCGATTATACCGATAGAATTAATTAACGCAATATTTGATTTCTCTACATTCGATATTCATGTTTAGTGCATCAAATATTGCTTTGTTACTTTTATTTATATTATCATTTTATTATTTGTTTGTTTATCTTTTGCTTTTAATAATTGTTTTTATGTTGATTTTATTAAAATTTGCTGATTAACAACAAAGGTAAATATTTTTATATTAATTTTAATTATAATGTCCCAATATATTTTACAGATTAAAAAAAAAAACAGATATACAGTTATTTCAGTTGTTTATTTATATATAAAATAAATTTAATAAATAATAATGCTAGAAGCTATACAAAGTAGCACGAAATTAAGTCAACCCTATCAAATACACAATTATATTGGATACATTTAAATAAATAAAAAGAGAATAAAAAACAATTTGTATACTTTGTAGTCAAAACAAACCAATGCAGTAATTTTAACCCTTTAATATAAATTATATCAATCATTTATCAAAATATATTTAACAAATTATAATTTTATTTTAAAAAGAATTAACATCAGAACTTTTTTAAGGGGAGACCCTACCCTGACAGCTTTAAAAAACAACGATATTCTGGAATTTAAGTGTTAAATAATAGTCGAATTATTTGGGGTTCTTCACTATATTTTTACACGTATTTTAATTATTATAACAAAAATTTTTGAAGTAAAAATATTAATATTTAGAGCCGTGGTAGCTTTCGACGTCAGACAATTACAAAAAAAGGCTCCTCTACGGGTCCCAATCGCCATCAGTTCTTAAAGAAGGTAGAACAAAATCGTTTAGATTTCCTTAAACTATATTAGATTGGCTAAAAATTGAAAAATTGTGAGAGAAAAATGCTATATATTTGTTTAAAATATGAAATAAAATCTACGCTTTACGATAGAAAGAATAGTTTTACACATTACTAAAAAAGTGGCACCCAGTTTGAAAAATGTGATTCGAGAAAATCGCGTTTTCGGTACTGTAATTAACATATTGTACGGTTTCCACATTTCTTCTTGTATCTTTGCAATCTTTCAGGGTAGGTCTTTCCTTAATAATCTAAATATTTAAAAATAAATCTGTCTCTCAATTTACTTTTTTTTCCATATAAAATAAGTGCTTGTGGAATACAATGTCTGGGACAAAAGGTGAAGTTATAAAAATTCATAATTTTAATTTTAATATACAACATATATTGTAATTTCTACTAATTATTTCATATTTTCATGTTTTGTATTTTATAAAAATGTAAAAAAAAAAAACAAATGCACTTTCAAAAAATTTCCATGTCATAATTTAAAACGTACATAGAAAAGTTTTTAATTGACTTTATTTGAAATTGTACATTTTCTCAACATACATGTATAATTAAATTTTAAAAGTTACTAACCGTAAATTTTCCGAGAGCAATGAATTTCCCAAGAGAAAATGCTTTGTGCATAATGTCACAGACATGCCCGTGTCTTCTGTTTAAATATCTCAAAATGATATGCACATATTTATTTTTCATATACATATTCTTTTCCACACATGTTATGAAATATTTATCTTGCGTGGTTTCTTGATGTTTTTAAATTAAATGCTAATTTGAGTTTTCCGTTTGAAATTTTACATTTCTGTCTGTCTATTATTTTCTATTTTTAATATTCAAGCGTAGCTTGAAAATATCTTCTCTAGATTTGAAACTTAATATCATATTTTTTTACCTTGAAAACCAATTTTATATAAGGAAATTATCTATCTCTTCTCTATTGAAGGATTTTTCACTTGATATATCAACAACTGAAGTATATTATCTTGCAAGGGGAAAACTTTTTTCTCATTTTGTAATATTGGAAGATGCTATTCCATTTTATATTCGTGTGAATATTAGACTCTGTAATCCTCTTTTTTACGATTTGTATATTATTTGCATATTTATTGAAAACTGAATAATATTTTGCTTAACTGTTTTTCTATTTTTATACACCTATTATGGTTTTATTTTTTATTATCAGTTAAACCATATAATATAGTGTTTTATTATTTAAAACCATGATATCTCTTCAAATATTTATAATTCATTAAATCATTTTTAATAGAGAAAATTATGAACTGTGTATCTTCCAAGCTTCAGCACAAAAGTCGCATTATTTACCAAGATATTTACAAGCAAGGTAAATGCTTAAGATTGGCATAATTAGCTAATGTGTAATCTGGTTATTTTGGGAACCATACTTTTATTATATAGTTCGATAGGGTATATGATGAACCATGTTTTTATCCTAATAGCTACATTATTTACCGAGATATTTGTAAAAAACGAAACTCTTAAAATAAGAATAATTATTATGTTTTAAAAAATTGATCTATTTTCGACACTCTAATTTTATAGTTCATTAGTGTAGAATATGAACCGTTTGTATCCAAAGTTTTAACCTTATAACAACATTCTTTACTGATATATTAGTATAAATCGAAAACACTTAAAATTGGAATAAATAGCTGATATATAACCTTACTTTTTTTGGATCCCCTTTTTTTACTATATAGTTCTATAGGAATTATCAAAATTTTTACTTAATGGTTTCATTATTTACTGGAAGAACGCAGGAAATAAATAATTGATGTAAAGCCTTACTATTTTTGGGAAAATTGGCCTACTTTGCCCACTCTTTTTATAATTTAGTCTTAAAAGGAATATTACAAAGCGTGTATATTAAAAATTCTAACTGAATAGTTGCATTATTTACTAAGAACACTTAAAATGAAATAAATAGCTGATGTGTAGCCTTACTTTTTTCGAGCCTTACTATTTTTAGAAAAATTGGTCTATTTTGGACACTATTTTTTATAATACATTTCAAAAGGGAATATTATTAATCATGGATATCAAAAGTTTTAACTTAATAGTTGTTTTATTTACTTAAGACGCTTAAAATATAATAAATTACTGATGTATAGCCTTATTATTTTTGAAAAATTGGCCCATTTTGGACACCCAATTTTTATTATATTATTCATAAAGAAAGAGTATGAACTATGTACATATATTCAAAGTTTTAACTTAATAGCTACATTATTTATCGATATATTAGCAAAAATTGGCAACGCTTAATTTTTATTACATATTATTCTATAGGAAATATCCAAAGTTTCAACTTAATTAGTGCATTATTTACCAGTAATGCTTAAGATTGGCATAAATAGCTGATGTATAGTTTTACTTTTTTGTCGGAAAATTGACCTATTTGCATAACAGTTAAGTAATTATATTAATATAAAAACAAAGAAGTAATGTTAGCCTTTTATTTTATTTCAATCAATAAAAGTAAATAAAAATTCCTTGTTTAATAATTTTTATCCTCAAGAGAAGAAAAAGAAGTAAATAATAATATTAAAAAAGTACATCAAAAAGTCAAACACAGAAATATTATGTTTTATTATATTTTACGTAAATCCAGAAGCTGTACATGAAGATAAAAAGAAAATTGACAAAAGCAGGATATGATCATAAGAAAGATAGCAGTCAAGAGGATAATATTCCCTTCCGAATTTTTCCATGACAGTTGACTGACTCCAAGATATTTTCTCGCTTTGAATATTTTTCAATTAGAATTCTGAATGTCTTTTTCAATATTACTTGCAGTGAAAAGAACTCAATTATAGATTCCCCTTGTTTGTTTCTTTTCGTAATTTTGAATTTGTTAAGACAGTGAACAGATTTCGGATACTATTTAGTTACTGTTAAATTTTTCTGCAATTTTTAACACTCCGTTAAAACTGCTTCTCTTCATTTTAATGGATGAATATTTATCCATTTTAAAATATATAGTGATATAAAATATATTGCATGGAATTTAAATTGAAAAATGCTTTTAATATTTCATTATCAAGGCAGTTTTTTTTTTTTCTATTTTTATGCAGTTGAAACATGTATTTACTTACGAGGAGTCGTAACAATTATTTTTGTTAAATATAATATTTTCATAAATGGAATATTTAAATTCCAATATTCAATATAAAGTAATTTAATCTTCATCTTATTGAGAAGATATTTTAATTCACAAGATAGGAAGAACCCTTGGTTAAAACATAAACCAAATAAGATTTGATTATAGAATGCACAGCTGATATTGCACACGGTGCAATATTCAATATTGAATATTCGACTTGACGTCGAGATGCCACCCACAAGTTTACGATGTGAAATTTCAACTTCCTCATCGTGAGCAAGACGTAAAGTGTGATTTCTCAACAACTAGGAGAGGATAGCAACGCTGGCTCATCGAGTTCCCTTTTTTTGCCATATCTACGCTATACTTTTGATGACTGTGCAGTTGTTTTACGGTATTTTCAAGTTCGAAGTTCTTGTTTCGCGTTTTCAATGAAGTTAACTTTATTAGGGAGACTGATCGATTTTTTAAACAATTGAAATATGTAAAATTGAAATTTAGTTATCTTTCTAACCAAATATTTATATGATCTGTCTATAATTCCGTCTTAGACCCCAACACAATTATAGCACTGACAAAAATCGACTTTAAATCAAGCTGAAACTTGTACAAATAAACAAAAGACACATTTTTATTGCATAAAACACGTTAAAGCCCTTTGAATTTCAATAATACTATATTATCCTTATCTATATTGAATGCTTTCTGTTTTACATTCTGTTTTATGATTGGCTATTGTTGTTGCATTAATGCAACAAGGTTTAATATTTAACCCTTGCAAGATTTTATATTAAATTAACACCAGTACCTCGAATCTTGCATCTAAACGATGACATTAGAGACCAATGGTTGATAATTCTGCACTTAAATACACTGAAACTACCCTAAACTGTATCTCAACTATAGTTAAAGCTTTATTCACATATTAAATTAGTTTTGATGTTATGGTTACCTTACAAGAATAAACCAATCATACAAGAGCTTTCAAATTGTAGCTACAATGTCGGTGCTTTTGAATACAATTATTATTAAACAAATTCTATTATCATATCTGATAATAAAAATTCAGATAACAAAAAAAAATGTTTTAATGAATTCCATCAAATGCTTATCAGCTGTAGATTACACCATAACTCAAGCACATTAATAACCATTCTAGTCCGTATAACATTATGACAATCTTTTATTCATTTTCTTTATGAGCCAGACCCAAGCCCAAACCCAGGGGTAGAAATGAAAATAGCCTGCGGGCAGATAATGCCTACAACGACGGCTATTTTTTTTATTCTAAGTCTCTTATTACATTTACTACGTAATACGTTTATTTTTTTGGAACGGAAGGTTCTTATAAATATTAAAGATTACTTTCAAAATTAGGTTAATCGTTCTGACCCTTTTTGGGAACAATCCTAATTAATTAAATCTTAAATTCATTATTAATAGAATATTTTAGTATTGCTTTAGGGATATAATCAAAGTCAATTCCAGAAATATGAATATAAACTTTAATTATTAATTACCCTAACAGTAATAATTGTAAGTGTAACCAAAATAGTTATAAATTGATAAAAAGGCAAACTATTACAATCTGTAAAATCAAAATAGTAGTGATCTTTAGAGTAGCTGCAACTTTTATGGTGATATTCTACTTAAAATTATAAATAATACTTTTAGAAAACGTTTTTTCTTTTATACGCATCATTATTTTGTCTTAATCGTTTTATTTTTCCGAGTGTAAACATAATAATCCCACTGCAGGACAAATACCCAACAACCAGAACGCAATATACGCATGACATATCCCAAGTTTGTTGGTTGATAAGGACTTAGAGGAGTGGGAAGTAAGTCCATATCATGGTTATCTGCTACTACCACCAACATACGAGTATATATAGTCAGCATGCACCAGACACACCCTGCTAAATGGGTCAGAAATGCATGGGCGAACGAAGAGCGTTCGGCACAAAGAACCTTATTAGTACTTGAGCAAGAAGCACTCTATTCTTGTTTGTACAGGAACGGCCTTAGCCTAGAGTACATTTCACCTGGACACATAAAAATACTTACATATTTGCTTATATTTCATATTACTTAATTATTAGACAAAAATTTATTTGGGAGATAAATAGGAAGTAATTTAAAACATATTTACATCTGACATTTTTATAAAATTTAATACTTCAAGGTTTTTATGACCAATGTTGTTAAATATTGATGGGATTGTGACATATATTAACTTTTTATGTATCGATAAAAATTGGACATGTTTTATTGGTTTCTATTTATAAATAATTTATTATTAGAAATCAGATTATATGACTTGCGTTCTAAATATTTTTCTTTTAACTACTATTGACCAATATTTTGTATTCAATAAAAAAATTAAGAAGACTAGAAAAATTAGTGTAGTCCAACACTGTAAAGGAACTACTATAGCTACCTAGCCAATATACACGCATGTGAGCTCTTACATTCCCCCTTAATTTTTCAAGACCTCTTAACTCTCGACTCATTCGCTCACGCATCTTTGATCATTTGCCTCACGCGCGCATTCCTCCTAATTGACAAGTGCGTATAGTACGACGCTATGTGTGATGGTGTGGCATCGTTTGGCGTCACTTTCTCTTCCCTCATCCCTCTATACATACACCGTCAATCTAGCCACTGCTATCGCCTGTCAAACACTATAATACGGTCTCCCAGAGGGGTTTACGTTTTGCGATGGAACGCGTCAACCTAATCTGCTAACTTGTTACCATTGTTTGTTGTAAATCGATTTGGAATTGAGGGTGAGGCATATCTCTTTGTTTTCTCCTCATATTTAATGGACGCTTATTATTTTTGTGGTTTTTATACACTATCTCCTAAATGATCTAAATGTTTTGTTAAGTCTGAACATGATTCATTTGAAAATAAAATTTTAAACTTTTCTACGATTTGGATTTAATAGAAAATAATTTACGGAAAAGAAAGAAATAGATTTTGGACATATATCTTAAAAAGTGTTTTTGGAGTAGATATGTGATGTTAGTGTAACTGGCGTTATTATAGGGGTTGAAAATGATATTAAAGGGAGATTAGAAGTAGATATATAATGTCATTTAGAGATATCCGAAAACTTGTTATGTATTATGTGTCAGTTATGAGTATTCTAGTAAAGATAAAAGGAAATTGAATTCTGATATTGTATTGACAAATAACTTGATAATACGACCTTGGCTTATTCTGTTCTTACCGATAAATGAATCATTTTATGTTTTACATGAATATAAATACAAACTTTATTTTTATATTTTATATTAAAATAGAATTTAATGATAATATAAGAACCATTAATTCTTCATTAATTGAATATTGCGCATCACAACTACTTTAACGTAATTGACTTTTGTTATTCCATTTATCTAATAATTGTTTATCATAGAAGCACTGTAATAGTTTTAAGGGCGTTGTTTATTGATTAAATTGAGATTAAAACTGTAAAATTATGTACGTATAATTAAGAAAATTGGACCTCTTCAAATAAATACATCTACATATTAAATATATAACCACAAAAAATACCTACAGACGTATCTGAAGCACAATAATTAAAGATATGTTCGAAACATTTCATTTAGATAATTACAGCGGTTGCTTAGCAACATCAACATTATTTCTGTAACGTAGCTCATTTATCGCGGTGCCAATAAGTTCTTAGTATCACGCAGTTGTAACTTTATAGCTTCATATTAACTGTTCAATTATCAAATAAATTAAGATTTTCCGTTAAGTATCTTAGGCAAGGCACCAAGCAGTGACTCCACGACTGATTACTCCATATATAACCAAGGAGATTGTTCTAAGCGTGAAGTTGCGTTTTACGTTGCAAGCACTGCGACATCTGTTCTCAATGACCTCGTGGAGTTTATGGACTGAGGGATGAAACATGGGCGGCGAATTAAAATTTGATTCAATGCATTAGAATTACGTTTTATTTGTAATAAACAATTTATATTTTATACTTGGTTAATGTGGATTTTACTATATAAAGCCAATATTATGCTATAAAGTTAATGTTACACTATACAATAAATATGTTTATTACTTTGAGCTTTATTATTCTCACTAAATTTTAAATTGTTTAATTAACAACAAATAATTGAAATAATTATGGAAATTTAATATGACTTAAACAAAACTCTTATTTTTACTATTTTATAATATAAAGATAAATATTTTCTAACAGAAATTATTAAAATAAAACTTTTTGTATAGTTTAACAATTTCATTAAAATACTTCAATTACAATTTCAAATTGTAAAACTACTTCAAGAATTTAGATTTCATATATTAGTTAAATTAAAATTTTTCACCAAAAGTCGACGCTATTACCATTAAATTAATAAATATTTTAATTAATTTTATTCTTAGAACTAACACTAATTTTTTTATATAATNCTGGTTCCCGGATGAGTGTTTGGAGGCACGAGCTTGTGAGTGTCACCATAGAACGATTCCGGGAACCAAGTTCACGCAAGAAGTATGTACAATATTTTTTGTATGATAAGTTAAAAACTAATATTTAAATATTTATATTATTTTTAATGGTTATGTTTGACGTTTCATAGGTTACTGCTGTCATATCAGGTAGAATGTGTTGCCAACTGTGTTAATGAAATGCACTAAATTTATAATTAAAAATTAAATTTCATTTAATAATTTAGCACTTTTTATAATTATTATTAGGAAAAGTAAAGTTTCAAAAACTACTTTTTTATTATAAATACAGTTTTTTAATAGATACCTTAGAAATAAGAGTGCTTTTTGCGAAATTTTCCGCACGCTAATCTGGTTACAATGCGGGAAATAGAAGTTTCGGATGTTGCTTAGGTAACGCAAATCAACACATTTCAATTCATGAGTACAAAAAAATAATTTACGCTTAAGAAACTGCTTATATTCTCTGCTTAGACTTCAAATTCTGGAATGATAAGTGAAGCTATTGAAATATTTTAACATTACATGATTGTCTTTTAACAGTGCTTTGTGAATACTTCCATTACTTTAGTTTAAATGAAATTTAAAAGTTAGATTTATAGATATTTGCGTAGGCACTCGTCTGAACATGATTTATAGATATATAAAAGATAAATTTAAAAGATCAATAATAAATTATCCAATTCTACAATCTTTGAAATCTGTTCTTTTTTAATTCGATAATTCTTAAACATTATCTATTTGAAAATATTGAAATCTTTGGAATGATTCGTTTGATAGTGGTTCTTTATAATTAAAATAGAAAAAAATAAAACAATAAAACAGAATCTCATATAAAAACTTATTCCAGTTTTATACTTTGAAATTTTAATGTTATAAATGATATTTGAAAGTTTCGTAATTTGAATATATAAAAGTTTAATATAACAACATATATTTTAAACTTTCAAGTATATATTATAGTTGAAACTTTTCTATTACATGCAAAACTTGAACGTTGTTCATAAATAATTTTATGAGATGTCTTGTCATCGAGATATAATATTTATATTAATCATTTAATTTTTAAAAGTCAAGGTGTTTTATTTGTATATCCAAGTAACATATTTTAACTTGAACTTCGTGCGCCTATGTTGTAATATTCCCATTTTTATAGATTCCATTGTAAGAACATTTGAGAGGGATACACTTGACTAGTAGAACTAGCAATACATGTGTATTTTTGTTACAGGATGGAGGAGACTGTCAGAGCCATGCTGGTATATAAAAGCCGGGCAGAGCAACTGAAACAGGAAAAAGCTGCACTGGCCGTCGCATTTGAGGTGAGTTGTGACGTCATAAGTGCTCAGCTTAGGGTGAGGGGTTGCCTAATATATGATATTGTATCCTGAAGAGATGATAACTTTTTTCTTATGTTACATCTAAGAAAGGAATAAGTTTTTTCATTAAGATTTCTTACGTACCTACACAGCATTCTCAATATTATATAAATCGTAAATAATAAAATTTTGTCCTTCAACGTTTATTAGAATTTATTACACCGCAGTAAGGCAGTCACTTGTTCTTGTTTATTGTTAAGAAAGCCATTACCTTCGTTGTTTAAATTTCCTAACTTTTAATTATTTAGGTTAAGTTATTCGTCAAAATTTAATTAAAAACTTCATTTCTCTTATAAAATATATTTCATCAGGAACCAGTCCTGAGGGAAAAATAAAAAGTTGCTTATGAAACTTAAAAAAATTAATATGTAAATTCATCATATTTTCCAGCAACCTAAATTACCAAAAATTTTCTTTCATTATTAATCTAAATGTAAAGCATAATGTTTTCATGCAAAAATTGTAATTGTTTTGGCCCTAGGAAGCCAATTATAATAAAGTATGCTGCACAGCTGGTTATGTATTACAAAATTTATGGGTCATTTTGGAATATTTTAATTTTTGTTCGTATCAGATTTCATGTAGATAGACTATTTTAGAAGGTATGTACTTGAATATATTATGTTTAAAATAGTTGTCCTTTTAATTGGCTGTTTACGTTTAAAAATATGGCTATCTGGTAAATTTATGTATTTTTTTATCAGTAACTTGATAAGAATATGAATTTTTTTAATGAAATAAATTACTGATTAGACTTTTTTATTATTATTCAGAATAGAATACCATTTAATTTTTTAAAGCACTTATTTGTAAAGATGAATGAAAAGAAAATGATAAAGATGTTAATGAGTAAAAAAACTGCCTTAAAGGAAATTAAATTATCTGCAAGTAGTAAGTAAAACATTGAATATTAAAATTTATATAAAAAAACAAACAAAAACACTCCTTATATTTTTATAAAAATAATATATTTTGTACAGTTAAAGTATTAAAACTAGTTAATGTGTACTTCTACGTGATTTTTTTAAAATACAAAATAAGAAAAAATACTTTTATATACAATAAAAAATTTCGTAAGAACAAAAAAAAAAAAAATTATTTACCTGCATTGACAATTGTATAATATTTATTAGTAATAGTATACATTAACTAAATGAACACTTTAACTGTAAAATTATTCATAATATATCGTCCATTTACAAAAAAAAAAGAAAAATCACTTATAACAGATAAATATATATTTTTATAACTTATGTCTTTAATGAAACTCATCGAATTAAATTACTATTTTTTCAAAGTAAACATTTCAACAAATTTGTTCTTTTTTGCACTTTTCCTATTAAGTAAATTTTAAGTCGGATTATTTATGAAATTCGCTTAATTTTGGCATTTAAATGAAATTGATTTGGAAATAGAGGGCAAAAACAGTAAAATCTCTCATATTTGACATCATCTGGTAATAAGAATATAAATATTACCAAATTTAAAATCTGCTGATCAATAAAGCTTAAGTATATTTTCTCGATCATTTTAAGTAAAGCTTATTTAAAAATTGTTTTCTGGGATCCTTGCTGCTTAGAATAAACTCTTTCTATTGGAAGATATTTTAATTAAAAAATGCCCAACTAATAAATTTTCACCAACAAAAATCCATTCTAAATTAAAGTGTTTAAATAAATTAATATTTTTATAAAAACAATATAAGAAGACACTAAAACCCAATGTCATATTTATAGGATAACCCTTTTCTTCTTACCATAACAAATCAATAATAAATATTTATACAAAGAATTCCTTACCATAAGTTATAACAAACCTTTTTCAATTAGAATTGAGAATTAGAAATAAGACAGCCTGTATAATTTACAATTAAATATAACAATTAAAGCCAATTACGAAAAATAAT
>CM008230.1:14195369-14207744 GCA_002278615.1 Pogonus chalceus | reverse complement strand
TTTATCAAGAACCAACATGAAATTCTATGAGTAGCAACAAGCATTCTGCTGTAATACATTGAATAGTATGTTGAGTAGTAATTTACGCAAAGTGTAATAAGCGTCTTGATTTTTTAGCAAATGTATCGATCGTAATTCATCAAAAGAATGAACCACCCAATGACTGAGTCATATGATCACCCTAGGCCCCATACGTACGTTCGCGTGCATTTCATGTCACGCGGACTACTGGCCGCCTGCGCAATTCATATACTGTCACTCGCACTTGTTTATTTGTGTTTTATGCGAAGAGTCATCGTCACCCCCTGCTGGCAAACATGAATTGCAGCCATACTTAAAAAGAGTTCCGTATCCAGACTTAAAACTTATATTTTGCATTTTTATTTATTCCACATAATATATAATATATCAATTTAAAATGATTTTGATCACTAATGCACCTGCTTTATAAACAAATCTACTAAAATTAAATAAATAATCTATAAATAGCCAAGTTTAATGATAATCAATTTAGCTGTGTAGGTTGTAAAAAACTATATTGAAATCCATTATTTAGCGATAAGCCACATGTGTTGGTGCAAAATGGTTTTAACATAACATACATGTACATTGGCAGTCACAACATTTAATCCTATCTGATTTATGTATATTGCAACCGCTTTTCAGAATTATTGTATTGTATTTCAAATACGCAAAATTAATTCTAGTATTTGAATGGTGACAGTAATCACACAGTAGTAGAATTTATGAATTACAATCGCCATATTATTACAACTATTTAAGTTTATAACTAATTTGAATAAATCTTTTTATTTTTTATTATAAATTTTTTGGAATAACCAAAAAAATTACAATTTTTTTAGTAGTTGGTGGTCTCCTTAGAATCTTTAACTAAATGTAAATGTTTTTCGCAAGTCCATAATAAACTTTTTGGGTCCCATAATAATCTTTCGCGCCCCTATTTAAAATTGCTGTTTCAAAAGAAAAAAATTATAATAAATTCATTGTCTTTAAAACAGCTTTTAACAATAGATTTTTCAAAAGAGATGGCTAGATTCATGCATGTATATATATAAATTCGTTTTTATATTTTGGTCATTTGTTTATTTCATTAAATTCCCATTTTATTTACAAATTAACCATGAGTGTGTTAGTTTTGTTCTTAAACCTGAAGACCAAATTCTAAGGAATACGTTGAATCTTGCTTGTATCAGTCCTGATTTTACTGTATTTGTAATTGTAGTTTCATTACCGAAACATTTACGATAGACCTTAGAATAACGTGGCTAATATATGTATACATATATCGTGAATTCGTGTTGATATTTTTTTTTTGTTTTATCAAATAGGACATATATATATATATATATATATATATATATATATATATATATATATATATATATATATATATATTTGCACAGTTGATTAAAAATACATCTTTTATTATATTGCAATTTAATATAAATGCAGTCATACTTTTTTTTGTATTATGCATGTTTTATAAAATACTATAACTAAAACAGATTTAATTCTTAATTCTCAAGCAGTCGCAAAGCAGACTTTTGAAACTGCAACGATCACGCATCTCCTTGGATATTTTTAGGATTTAGAAAATGAATTAATAAAAAATATATTAATTTTTTACTCTTAGGTACATTATCGTTGAATTTTTCGACAAAAACTTTGAAGATATTTTGGAAGTTACATCTCGCAAACTTTGTTTTAATAATGCTTTTTATGTTCATTATCTTAAAAATATTATTTTCTTTCTTAAGAATTTCCATTACATTCTTGTTTTTGTGTATTTAAATTTAAATTATTGTCAGATGCTCTATTATTGTCGGGCGCATTACAAAGAATTGTTACCATTTTTACCTTTCCAACGGACGTCCAGTCTTTGAAACGACAGCAGTCGTGCGTAACTTTTAAGGACTTATTGGATATTTTGAGATTTAGAAAACTAATTAATGAAAAATATATATTTCTTATACCTAGATACATTATCTTTGGATTGAGAGACTATTTGTAGACTAATTCTACTTAATTTTATTAAAAAATCTAAGTTTAGAAAGATCAAATAATAAGAAATACAGCAGTTTTATCATCTGTCTGTGTTTATTTCTTCATTTTAGGATTAATTATCGAAGTTATATTATATATAAACAATTTGGTAACACAAATCTTACGTATACATAAAATAAAATCAAAATCGACGACAGATGCGCGTTGTCTATTCGACGCCTTCGTCGCACCTGAAACAAAAGCTATCTATGCACTTCAGGATTCACTTGTAAGTGTAGAATAGAATCACATAGTTATACGAGAATCTACTATCTTTTATGAATTGTATACATATTTTAAATAGTTACAGATTTAAATATATTTTTTATTATTATAGCGTTTCTTCAGAGGACCTTACATTAGTAAAGTCCTTATCTTTATGTAAACATAAAAACTGTTCTGTATTGTTTCAACATTTAAAAAAATATTCATTTAAATTTACAAAGAAATAAAATTCATATTACATTATTTAAAAAATAATTACGAGATAACTGAAATTATTTGTTTTATCTGCTTTTGTAATTTATTTTTCATTTAACGACTGAAACTTTATACGTATGTATATTATTTTTTTTTATTTATATCTATAAATACATTTAAAACATTGAAAATAAAACAGAAAAGATCTCTTCTGATGAAATTTAGATAAAATACATGTAATGCAGTAAAAAAAAAAAGATAACAGATTTTTAAAACCTGTTGAAATGTGAAAATTTGCCAACAATTTGTAAGCAAATTCGGTGGAAATGTTTGCAAGCACATTAAAAATTCACATATACATATATACACAAAGTTGTTGTAGGTAGGGAGTGTTTGGATGTTGGTGCTATCTATTTGCCGAATTAGTTTGAACCATCAGAGTAAATGTGTGCACCACTGTGCCCTCTAATAGCCGGGCACCCTGCCGTAGATCTAAGCGTACTACGTTGTGGTTGCATGCAAACAAGGGTTCCGAATTTCTTTTATTAATTCCCCCTCTATTCACGAACGTAACTTTCCCCTTTAAAATGTTGAATGAAGGACTCATGGCCAGTGATAGTAACTAACTTTAACTTAAAGGTAATGTCTTTACTCTAAATGTTGCTCCTTGCAGTTTTCCTCGCTGTTGTATAAATATCTATTCATAGTTTAATTACATAGGGTAATTTATATAAAATTTCAGCAACATTATGTTATTATATTTTTCAGTAATTTTATTTAAATTTCCTTTGGGAAACATTTCAATTCCCAGTAAATGGTAAATATTTAAAACTCAACATATGTACCCAATACGAAATAAATTAAATGCTTTCCATTTATATATTTTATTGGGTGAAAAGGTTCTCAATATCGATAAAAAAGAATGCGATCAAAGTAAAATTTATGTTCCTGAAAATCAAATAAACTTGTCAGATTTCGCAAATAATTCTTTTTGGTAGTAAAACAATAGATATATTTGGTGGTAAGCTTTTCAGCATTGTTGCAAAATACATTTACTATTTTATGTGGTTTAGTTTATTAGAAAATAAATTTGACTGGACGCATTATATGTAATAAAATCGATATAAAGTTTTGTTCGTATATAAAATGTGCAGTAAACGAAACGCTCTAGTGATAACAAGAAGTTTATTACGTTTACACTTGCACAATATCGAAGACGGTAATAAAAATGGTATATTAGAATTTTCTTAAGACTTTTCGTTCATCCTTCAAAATTGAATATTACATTATTGTATTCTTTTGTCTGTTTACAATATCAAGGGTATTAAAGTCTTGAATTGTTTTGAATAATCTCTAAACAACTGGTAGTACGATTGAGTTCAATATTTGAAACAGACTCTCACTTATTTTGAATTATGATTTATAGTTAACTAATGATTGTTAATTGGATAGCTCGCTGCAAATTCTGAACTTCAGTTGAATTCATACTACCAGTTATGAATAAAGTTTTAGCAAGTGTATTTATTTGTCTTTTTGCAATATCAAGGCTATTAAACTTTTGAATTGTTTTGAATGACCTCTAAACAAATTGTAGTACGAGTGAGTTCAATATTTAAAGCAAATTATGACTTATATTGAATTAAAATTTATTGTTAACTAATTATTGTGACTTGGGTAGCTCGCTTTAAATTCTGAACTTAACTTGAATTCATACTACCAGTTGTGAATAAAGTTTTATCAAGTTGAAGACGAATAATTATTGAATTCTTTTGTCTGTTAACAATATCAAAGCTATTAAACACTTGAATGGTTTTTTAATGACCTCTAAATCACTGGTAGTACGATTGAGTTCAATATTTAAAGGGTATTAAACTCTTGAATTGTTTTGAATAACCTTTTAAACGACTGGTAGTACGATTGAGTTCAATATTTGAAGCAGACTGTCACTTATTTTGAATTAAAATTTATAGTTAACTAATGATTATGACTTAGATAGCTCGCTTTAAATTCTGAATTCAATTTGAATTCATCCTACCAGTTCTGAATAATGTTTAGCGAGTGTAAGACGGATAAAAAAAACTGTGAATTAGAAAATTAGTTCGTTTCTTTATTACAATAATTTATTTATAACAAGAAGGCTCTTTAATATAATTTATATGATTTCCTTGTTAAAAATTATTATTAAATCACAATTATATTAATGTTTAGAACGTAGGGAACAAAAGTGAACAATGATTCATAAAATTCTAGATTTATAAGGGGGTTACTAAGCATGGAGTAGTATAGCAACCAATGTGTATTGTGTTATATTGTTAAAAAGAGGGCAGAAAAGGAGAGTTGTGGGTGTTGATGAAATAAGTATTAATTCTAACTTTAAGGGGTACATTAAAAGGGTGACAAATACAGAGGCATTTCATGATTTATGCCTTAAATTTTTCAAGGTCTTAAACGTTAAGAAGTAATATTTAATTTTCTCTCTTTTGAAATTACATTAATTAGTTTGTTGATATATTTCATGCATCTGTAAGTTTATCTTTGAATTATTCAATTTCAGACTAAATTCATATTTCGTTATTGATCCCAGTAAACAAGGCTACAACGGTACAAACCTCAATGTTTTACGCACCCTAATTTAACTATTTATAACACGTTAGAGCATGTATATGTTTGATTCTAATTTAATTATTTATACCCATTTATTTTTTCTGCTTTTCTCAGTAACAAATTCTGAATAAATTGAAAATTTTATTATTAAATTATAGAATATTTTTTGATAAATGTGTAAATCTAAGGCTTATTCCTCGAAGGTTTATAATTTTCGGCAAATCCGTTGATTACGTAATACGTTTGAGGTTCCGTTGAATCTAATAGCATGAAACGTTGAAACATTTAAGGTTTACTGAGAGAGATAAGCTATGTAATTAAATTGAGTTTGTTTAATTAGTTGTTGAATAAATGTGTGTGTATTCTGTATACGTATATGATTAGGATGTTTGCGAATAGTATCCTCAAGTGAAAGTTATTTAAACATAGCTAGGTTAGGAATGCTTTTAGTTAGTTTCGTTTGGTCAAACTTTTAAACCCTTTTAATAGAATAATTTAAAGGGAATTTCGTTTGCTAACTTTCAAGTTAAACAATTATTATATTATTAATATATAATTATCTGTGATGTCATATAAATGTAGATAATAAGTTATAAACAAGTATATAAAGCGAATAACATTATATTAGATTTTCCGCAGGTGCGTTTTAATCTTACTCATGAACTAGAACTACCAGTATAGTAGGTATTATTGCCAAGGCAACTGGTTTTACCCTCTAACTTAAGAATTACTAACTCTCTAACAGCTTCATTGTCGCTGATTATTAACCATAGCTCCGTTAGCTCCGTTTTCTTCTATTCGCTCCCTTTTTGGCTCGTCTTCTTCTGTCATTTTCTTCAAACAGAACGAGTGTAATCTTGTTTAGTACGAAACCTTGTTCTGTTGGATACGTAACTCTGGATAGTTATCATCTTGGAAGGCTTTTTAGAAAATCAAAACTTGCTGGAAATTATTTTAAATTGTTATCTCTTTTTTACTAATGGTACTTTAAATTCTTGTTATTTTAAAACATTTTTTTAATTCATATTAAACTATTATAATTAAATGGCGCTGCCACCATTTTACACAAAAATCAATTATTAAATTTAATTTGTATTTCTTTTATTTATTTATAGTTAATATACATTTTATTAAATTTTGAATGAACAATAAAACATATTTATGTGTCGTTTGTTTACAAATATCATTTTTATACTTTTAGAACATTTTATTTATTGTTTTAATATAATAGTTTAAGAACAATGCAGAATAATAAAAATAAAATAAAAAACTCTTTTCAGTGTCGTAAAACTATGTATATATTCAAATATTATTATTTGAGTTTACAATCTTATGTCAAATACAAAACTAGATAATAAAAGCATAGTAGGACAGTAATATTACATCTTTAAAGCAATTTCCTTACCTTACACTTAAAACTAATATTTAATATTTTATATTACATAGTAAATTGACAGTTTAACGATCTCCGTTTCACTTTCAATCATATTATATTTTATTCCCCCAAATTTTTATTCAAAGCAGTATGATTCATTATCAATGCGATCATTAAGAATAATTTAGCATGTCATCATGACATACTAGACCCGCATTTGAAATCTTATACTTCAAGGGTAGCTCATCATTAATTTTAAATAGGGTGTTTGCTTACAAAGGTTATATCAAGTTTATTTATATATATTTTTTTTAATTAACAGATTCAAATATTTATTATTATAGTATCTGTAACCGTTTTGAATTTAAGGAATAGATTTATCTTGTCGGTGTTTTGGAAAGAGTGCAGTCATTTTGCAATGCGCCCGGCTATTTGAAAAATAAGGTTTTTCTTTTAAGTTTTATATTTTCTAGGCTTGTTGTGACAAGTTTAAGCCTCATTAGTATAATTAGAAAATGGACAGTTGTTTGTTCAAATATCCGTGTTTTATGAAAATCCAGACTAGTGAAGGTAAATTAAAAAGTATACAAAATTACTCTTTTTCTTTTACTTTTGAATTGTATATCATCAGTTACTTACCTAAGATGGACTTTCTTAAAAATTTCATGGAAGTATTTATTGGTGTTATTATTAAATAAATATAAAAATATTATAAATTTTATTGTTCACATAAACAATTTGTAATAACTTAAAAGTTTTTTGTTTGACATTGTATTTTTAAGATATTTTGGAAGTTACAGCTCGCAAACTTTGTTTTAATAATGCTTTCTATATTTTATTATCTTGAAAATATTATTTTCTTTCTTAAGAATTTCCATTTTCATTCTTATTTCTGTACATTTAAATTTAAATTATTGTTAGATGTTCTATTTTTGTCGGGCGCATTACAAAGAATTGTTACTATGTTTACCCTTACATCGGGCGCCCAGTCATTTGAAACGACAGCGGTCACGCGTAGTTTTTAAGGACCTATTAAATATTTTGAGACTTTAGAAAACCAATTAATAAACAAATTATTTATTTCTTATACCTAGATACATTATCTTTGGATTAAGAGACTAGTTGTTGACAAAAATTGTATTTAATTCTAAAATATAATCAAAATTATGAAGTCAAATTATTTATCTGTCTGTGTTTATCTCTTCATTTTGGTTTAATTATACATAGACACATTATTTATGGATAAAAAAAAACAATTTCGTGGCTCAAATCTTACTTATTCATAAAAAAGATCTGTAAAAATAAGAAATAAGTTTTTTCGACGATAGGCGCACGTAGTCCATTCGACGGCTACATCGTGACCTAAAAAAGCTATCTATGCACCTCAGGACGACACACTGGTCAGGGTGGAATCTAGTTATTTTTGTACATATTGAAGTTATAACAGGTTACTAAAGATAATAGATGAAAATGAACGATTTTATGACCAAAAATATGCTTAGTTGTTCGCATTGAAAAAATTAAAATGACATTATCCTATATGTTTTATTTCAGAAATAATTCGCTAACATATGCATTAAGAACATTTTATTAAGAAATTTGTATATTAAATTAAATTAATTATTTTAAAATATGAATTTTAATTATACTTTAATTATATCGAATTTCGTTTTGCTCGTTAACTAAATTAACGTTTATAATTAAAATTTATAGACTCGAGCTCAACAATATCAATCAACAATCGGTCGTTTAAACCAAGAAGTATCTTCACTTCGTCAACAATTAGAAGCAGTTTCAACCTGTCCTACTGATGGTCGAGTAGCTGCATTAGAAGCAGACAATGCAGCATTAACAAGAGATGCAGAAGCTACACGGCGACAATATGAGCGTTGTCTAGACGACGTTGCTAATCAAGTTGTTAGAGCGCTACTTGCACAAAAGGTTCAATTATTTATATTTTATTAAAAATATACAAATCGATAACAAGTATATATTTTTTTAGAATCTTCGTGAAGAAATTACATCATTAACAAGACGAATCAAAGATTTAGAATCACAAAATAGAGCTTTAACAACATTATTAGTGCATCAATTGCGCGGTGATACCGATATAGATTTAACTGCAAAACCACAACTTGCGTTAGAAAGTTCACCTAAAAACGAATCATCTACACAAAATTCTACTAGTACCCCAGAAATGCAAAGTACTTCTGATAGTAATGACCATAGTTCATTATTACTTAGTTCTCCAGGTGCTGACTTAACAATAAAACATTGTAACTCATTTAATTCCGATATATTAAATGACCCAAAACTTTCGCCTGAAAATTTAAACGATAAAGATTCCATTAAAGAAATTATTACTAGAAACGAAAAACATTTATCAGCCGATGCTGATATTTTAGATACTAGATTATCTTTAGAAGATAAAAAGCGTCATCATATTTTAGCAAAATTATGGACTGAATTAAAAGGGACTGAAGTTACGCCTCAACGTTTATTGGAAGCATTGTCAGTTGTAGATTCTTCTCTTTGGGTTCCGCCGCAACGGCCTGTATCGTTAAATTTACAATTGCCTGTTTTTCAAACCGCTAAGTGCCACCGACGTACGAGACCAGTTTTAGGTAAAATTTTAATTAATTACTAATATTTGGATTGTAATTAATTATGATTTATGTTTATAGCTCAGTCAAATAGTAAAAGTGAAGAAGAAACAGGAAACGAAACACCCGAAAGTGGAAATAGAGACGAAGGGTACTCTACCATGTCTTCTGATGTACAAGGAGAAGTAAACAGAGTGTCAGGAGAGCCAGGCCGAGGATTAGAAGATTTGAAAGAAGCGACAGATGAATCCGATCTTCCAGAAACTAGAATAATGGTTGTTGAGGATCAGTGTGATCCAGATATATTATATATACCATTAAATTTTGCATTTGGTCTAAATCCTAGAAATAGTTTCCCTCCTTCAAAAGGAATTCTACCATTTCAACATATCATGAGAAGTTTCTCAGATTCGCATCTTTGTTTAAAAATTACAACCGCGCCATCACCTTGTTACTCGTTATCTTCACCCATATCAAGTTCGCCTAGTATTCTCTTATTAGATATAAGCGATAAAAATTTAAATCCATTACGCAGAGCTAAAGCAACAACTCTTTTACCGTCTGTGGAATACCCTGAAGAAGAACCACATTCAAGAATCTCATGGTGCAGCGGCCAAGAAGAACATGTTGAATGCACAACATGGGATACTGAATACGTGCAACAATGGCTACGATTAGATGAATCAAGAACAGCTTTACAACAACATCAACGAGATTTATTAGAACTTGAATATGATAGAGCAGAATTAGAAGATTGGAGTTTAAGTTTATCATCAGAAGATGTTCGCGAACCCGTTTGGAGAAAATCAACTGAAGTTATAACTCCAGGTCAAATCTCATTATCTACTTTACCAAGTATTCAAGAAAATAATACTTTAGAATTAGAAGAAGATTCAAATGAATGTTTGTGGAATAGTTCAAGTTATATGGCAGATAAAGTTGGCGGTGAATTAGTTGCGCTACTAATGGACACAGCTGTAAATAATCACGCGGAAAAACGATGGCCATACGCAGTAAACGGTAATCATAACTTAACGTCCCCAGGTGATAGTTGGTCTAGTGCTGAAACAAATTCAGAAGACTGTTTTCATGCCTATGAACAAGAAACATGTTCAAAACGGTCATCTGCAGCTTTAAGCGGTTGCAGTGATGACACGAACGAATCACATCCAGTTGGCACTGATTTTACAAGAGATTTTTATAGATTAGTTAAATTTGAAAGTACTAAAAGTTTAGCGTCCATTTCTTCCCGAAGTGCTGCTGGTTGTTTATCAGAACATTGTGATCGAGAACAAGCTTTACAAAATGTATTAACGTTTATAGCAGAACAACAACTTTATTGTAGTTCGAGAGATGAATGTCATTCACGGCCATCTTCAGTTTTACATGAAGAACAAACGAAAGATTTTAATATCGAAGGTCCACCGCAAAATATGGATGATGTCAATGTGTCAAATGTTGCTAGTGAACTAACAAATTCTTATGATAGTGAAAAATTGTGCAGTGAAAAGTATAATGAGAATTATGTAAACTTCAAACAATTGCGTGCTGAATTAGCTTTAAACGAACAAAATTCTAATAAAGTGAATAACTTGGAAGAATCGCCAGAGTGCATTATGAATACAGTGATATGTGATGACACTTCTTATTTAAATAGTACTGTACAAAATTGTAGTTTAATAGAATCTTATTCAGTTACGGACGAAGATATTACGATAACAAATAATGATAGTTGTGATTGCAGCAGTGACAATACTAAAGTAAATGATGAAATTCAAACAGATTTAATTAATAATACTATAATAAGCAATAGTGATAACCAAGATGCCAAAATTGTTACAGAAATTAATATATCAACAACCGAATTATCTGAACGTGATCGTGAACATTTATCTCCTTCAAGTGTTATGACAGAATCACAAACATCAAGTGTCTCAACACCAGATACTATTGTAAGCCGCATTCCACGGCGTCAAATCTCCCGATCTTCAACACCTTTAAAAAGTTCCCCGAAAGCTAGTCCAACGCATTCAAAAAAAATACCACAACCTATTCCACAAACAAAGCCAGCATTAAAATCAAAAATTCCTGCAAAAGATCATCGAAGTCCCAAAACAAAACCAGTTAAAACAACAAAACAACCAATTACGAAATCAAAAGAAACTATTAGCAAACCTGTTATAACATCAGAAAAATTACCGACGTGTAGTTCCGGGTTATTAGGAAGTAGTGTTATTGACGGGCCACCACATAGAGCAATAAGTTTTCATGAACGTGCTACTTCAAAGGATGTTATCGATGAATTAAATCGTATGATTCGAAAAGGCGAAGAAAATGGACAACAAGAAAATGAAAGTGTTGAGAAAAATGCTAGGTTAGATGAAGCTTGCCGACCAACTGGGTGGATTCATGTTGAGAAAACTGTTGACTTAAATGACCCAAAGGTTCGTATTTTTTTTTATTTTAAAATTACACTTTTAATCTAAAATAAAAATACATTTTTACGAATATTCAAAATTGATTAAAATTAATTAAAAATGTATTTTTATTTTTGATATATCAGGCCCGTGCGACTATATTAGATGTAATGATGGCCTCAAGTGATTCATCTCCTACCTCATCATGTGGCGGAAGTGTAAGCAGCGAATCCACCGACGATCCTCCCGATTATGGTCATTTACATCGAATTCATAGATTTAACAGACAAAAGAAAGGTATACTAATAAAACATTACTCATTACTAATATAATCAAGCATAATATGTTTATACCTATCAAATATAATTGTTATTCATTACTAAATATTTATTAAAATATCATAAATATATTAAGCTTGTTTCCCAAATCATTCATCATAATAAATAATTATAGTTTCATTACCGTTGCCCCTTTAAAATTGCAAATAAATTCATTGAGTATCACAGAATGAGATACAGTTCGTTCAGCTATTGAATGAACGGAATTATATTTTCTTTAAATTATTATTTATAACTTCAGCAATTTTTTTATTGATTTGCTGATAATTTTATGTAACTTTGTTTAGTTTTTGTGACTAATTATCTTTTTTATTGTTTACCTTTATGCAACTTATAAGTGTTTTTGCACTTCTTTCAAGCACAGTTCTTGGGGATAAATACTTTCCATTGCTTGCGATGTTTCAATTTTTTTGTTTATTATATTTTGTTATAAACTGATTCTTCGAGCTAATTTTAATTAAAAATATATATATTTTTTTTTATTTCTAATATAAAATGAATTAAAACTGATACTTCGAATTAAATTTAATTAGTTTATATTTAAAAATATTTTC
>CM008230.1:14184759-14195350 GCA_002278615.1 Pogonus chalceus | reverse complement strand
CTTTGAAAATTAATAAATTAATTATAAAGTTTTAAAGTAAAATTTTCTGAGATTATTTCTTTTTTATATTTACATTTACTGAATTTCATGTAACGTATATTAACGCGTAGAAACATAACTCAAATGTGCATGGCAGAGCGAGACCCGGGCTAGCACAATTTTGCCAGTAAGCGAGCCGGGCCTGACTTGAGCAGACGCGTTAAGGGGTTTAACACGCTGTTTTAGTTAAACTATGACAAAACTTATAATCTCTAATTACTGCGATGGGTGCATGTAAGACACTAAGCACAGAACTACATTTTTTATTTTAGCTTTTATACTTTATATGTATGTTACTGATAAAAATCGAAATTAACCGTAGGGCTTGGACAATTCACGTAATATCTGGATAGTATACGTGTTAATCGTATTATATTACTACAAATTCTTATCTAAACACTTTAAATCAAAGTTATAAGTAAAGATACATTTTAAAACTACAATATTCATCACCATTATCAGAATAAAAAAAAATATTAACAATCTAGTCAGTTAAAATCATCTAAATTTCGCACTTAATGTATGTTTAGTTTTAGCAGTACTTTAAGCATTTTTTGGTTTACATTCTATTTTCGTAGATGTTTATCATAGAATTAAAAATTTTCAAAAATTCTAAAGGAAATTTTAACTAACAGAATTTAAAGAATGAATATAATTCTTCTAAAATTTTCATTTATTTATCTTTGATCTGACTATTTATTTCGTTGTCATGAATATTATAGTTTTCAATAACTATGTTTTATAAGTTTTATCCAAGAGCTAATAGCTATACGTTTACTATCACGATAATACGCGAATTTTCCATTGCCTAGCGTTCTAGCCGGTTAGTACGCGTGTTAACTATCCAACGTCGGACAGTGATCTCAAAATGGCGGCCCGTAAATAGTAATGTATATTTTTATATCCGACCCATTAGCTGCATTTAGTCAGCATGCAATTTTAATTTGAGATCACTGCTACAACTCAAAATTTAATAGAAATATTTTCGATAAAATGAAACTTAATATTTTAATCAGTTTTATTCTTCGCTTGCAATGGATGTTATTTCTTGCTCAGTTTTTAAAATTAGCTTTGACTATTTAATTTCTATATATTTAAAAATAATAAAAGTTCTTCTTTCTCTGAGCTTTATTCCAATTAAGTTGCTTGCACTCTTTATGTAAACTTTGAAATCAGTTGCCGAACGAACTGTATTTATGTCATAACGATCTCAGAATCAAACTCGGCACCATGCACCCCGATCACGGAAACGGCCGTTTAGACCACTGCGAAGCTGAGAACATGCTGGTTCTAGCGTCCGCTGTCCGACCCCAACTTGCCGTGTTGCGATGCGTCACGAACAACCAAAGGCCTTCCATCATTGGCAGGGATGATTTTTTCGTCCGATATGGTGAGAAAGAAAAAGAGGCGGTGTCCAGTTTTGATTTCCTAGATGATTTTTCCACTGGGAGTCTTACCTCTTCAATAGATGAAGAAACGGCCGAAACAACACACTTGGATGAAGACATGAATAAGAAGTATAACGTTAATAGTACTATCGACGAATAATAAGTTACTTATATTTTGTATAGGTTTTTTTATTGTACATACTATTTCCTAACCTATATTGTACATTTTTACTAAACAATATTAAGACGCAATTTACTTTTTTTATTTATTTACTCATTTTTTTTTTTAATTATTATTATATTATTTCCATTAAAATGCATTGATGAATGATGAACATTACGAAAAGTACTTGTACTCAACAATAAATTTTGAAAAAATAGATTTTGAGCTTAGACAAAGACTGTATATAATCGTATTTATTCTATTAGATTACGATATAATAATAATAATACATCGTTATTTATAGTAAAACGTGAGTCTTCGAAATGAAACGAATTAATACGTGTATGGTAGTAAGATCACGTATATTGTGATATCGCGTAATGTCAAAAAATATATATATTACAATTTTGATGTTAGAGAAAAATACGATATTATTTTTAACTATTTATTTAGTTTTCAATATATAACTATTTAATTCTATTGTATATTTGAAAAATTTAGAGTTGTGCAATTTAAATAATTCATTTAGAATTTGTATTGATTACAAATTTGTTGTATGTCGAGGCGGTTTCGAAGAATTTCTTTCTATTTACTTTGAAATTCATATGTTATATTGTGTAAATATAATTAATTTTTTGAATTGCACAATTTAAATATAATTATGTGAGTGTATAATGTGTGTAGAGTGATGTATTTTTATATAGGCTTACTTATATATATTTAGTACAAATATAGCAAAACTATATAATAAAATATATATGTATATCAAATGAATTCCTTCCTATATANTTTTTTTCTTTGTTTTTTTTTTTTTTTTTTTTTTTGTTCTATTACATTATTTATAATAAAATATTAAACACGATCATTATTTTCTAATCCATTATCAGCATAAAAAGTACTTATATTTATAATACATTCTTTAAGGTTTGAATTAAAACATTCCATATGAGTTATTATTATTTCATCTGATATTTTATTTTTGCATGATAATATTTCAAAAATTTGCTGTTTTGTCAAACATTTTTTACATAAAATCTGTAAATTTAACGTATTTAAATATAATCTTAAAATTAAATAAATTATTTTATACTTTACACGAAATAATTGTTGTGTTAACCATCCATGGTACGGTAAGAGAACTTCATCATAGGAACTTTGCAAAAATTTTTGTAAATTTGACGGTATTTGATCTGTTCTGTGAGCGTTTACAATATTATCGAAAAAATTAAGTAATAAGTGTAATGCTCTGCAAAAATAATCAAATCAAATATAAGTTACGCAAATATTTTACATATATTAATTACCTTTTTAACCATAACAAACTTATTGTAGCATAATTTTCGTTGCGCTCTTTTTCATGCAAAATTAAATCTTGTATATACTTATATTTCATTTTTTCTTGTTCATACACAGAATATATTTTCTAATAATATTAAAAATAATTACAATTAAAATATAAAATTACAATTATTACAACTTACTTGTATATTATTATTCATATCATATTTAACAGGAGCGAAAATATGCCCAAGCTGTTCTAGTATTAAAATTTTACGAATCAATACAGGTAAGAGTAAAAAATTATACATTTCTTACCAATTAATTCAACAACATGTTTAGAAGCTTCTAAAAAAATTTCCGTATCAATTTTTGAATTTCCCGCAGCAGGGAAATGATATTTCATGCCCTTAAAAAATGTTTGTTCATTGATCGTACATGAAAAATTATTATTTGAGCCAGACATGTTTAAATCACAATGTATTTCAGGTACGTTATGTTTTAATAACTTCTTTTTCGCTGTTAACTACACTATCACAACTGTCAACATCATTAAAATGCGACATTTCTGAGCAACATTCCATATAAATATCTCCGCGAATCAATATGACCAATAAAATATTAGAAACATGAAATTCCCCTATAAAAAATACAAAAGAATAAGTTCAAATATAAATTAAAAATGTATTAAAATTTACATAAAATTAAACAATTCGGAAATGTGTCATTTAGGCACTATCATATTTTATAAATATAATGAGTTTTGCGCAAATTTAAATACAATAAATTGACTCGTCTGTATGTAACTTTAGAAATATGTTTTAATAAATTTTGTTATTAATAATATATTTATCTCGTTAATCGTAATTCTACACTTAACTACTTACATTATCTTAAAATATTTGAAATATAAGTATATAACAATTATTTTTTTACTTGTTTCTTATAAACAATTGTTATTGAGATGACGTCAATAATTTAAATTAAATAATATGATGTCATTATATAATATAAATTCTTTAAAGTTGATTTGAAACATTAATTTACTAAGTTAAATAATACAAGTCACGACTGGCTTAACTGTTTATTGATAATAATGCATACAACGAATACATACATATAACATAAATCATTTTGACCTTGACTTTTAAATATTAATAAATTTAATTACTATATTATTTGTGATAAGAATTACAATTACTTAATTTTTAAGATTATATTGGGCTTAAAATAACTCTAAAACTAAAGTAATTATTTTTGCATTGGTACAAGTATTCTATTAGAATATTTATCAAAATATGGATTCTTTTTAACCACAAAATGCCAATATGCTAATTCAATTCCAAGTGCTGTAAAACTAATAAAATATCCGGTAAATAACGCAGCAATACCAGCATATAATTTCTCCAAAGTCATTAAAGCTGTGCTTTTTTCTGGATCAATATTCATTTCACTTGTTAACGTAGGCTGCATAACATCATCTAACCATTTTTTTACAAATCCACTTTCAATTACCCGCCGAATAAATATATCAACTTTTGGTTTAATTGGTGAATTCTTTTGCAACCCCAAAGAAATCGGCATATTTATTACGCAATGCGTCATAATATGCAAGTTTCTGTCGGTGTCTTCGATGGAACTATCTTCATGTCTTTGTAATTGCATTTGTAATTCTCGTTTAACTGCAGCAGCTTTTAGATAATACACATTTTCGTAATATGCGAATTCACCTTTTGCAACTCTTTCGATTGCAGTTTCTGTATCGTTGACATGTTCAAATATTTGTCCTATTTTTTGACTTGATGAATCTAAAGATGTTAAGAAGAAATCTTTTACTGTTTCTGCCCATCCGCCACATGCTAATTCACTTTCCTCTAATTCTTCTAAACTATCTATTGTAATTCTGTAAATTTAACGTTTTATTAATCAAAATATTTCATATTTTAAAAGCAATAATAATTAAAATATATAAATAATTATTAATATTGATTTTTGGAAACATTGATATAAGCCAACATATTACAAAAGTTTCTAAATTTTGTTTAACTTTTTTTAGTATAAACTTTACAGATGATAAATTCATTTTCTTTGGTTCTTAATTAATTGGTAAATTTTTGATTCTTTCTTCTTCAAAAGTACCATTTACATTACGTATTGCACCGCTGACTTTAACAAATTTAATAAAATTAATATTTCTTTTAAACTTTTTCATTTTTCGCAACAGGAAATCAATAAATATCGTACACTTTCTATTATAAGTTTATATATTTCAAATGATTGATTAACTGTAAATATTCGCCTGTAAACTTAAAATGTATACTAACAAAATATTGTTTTATTTAATATAAAACTAGTTAAACCAAAAATTGCACGTTTACTTAAAGTTTCAGAGTTAAAATGATGTTTACTTGCTTCGCAGGAAATTAAATATTTATTTTATAAACTACTTGAAATGATTAGCAAAAAATATTTTGTTTTTAAGGCCTAATGCACAAGCAAAACATTATAGATAATGTGTTTATTGTTGTTGAATGTTTGTGTATTTCCTTCCTGATAAAATTAATCAAAAATAAATACTTACTTTGGAGCAGGATTCGTTAAAATTGAAGTCATGCTAGCTTTGTAAGAAACAACAACTAGCGTAGTATAAATAAAATACCATCCGACAATAACTCTAAGCGACCAGCCGTCAGGAACTCTCGGCAAAGAAATAAGTAATAACATCGAATAAGTATATAAAAATGAATTAAACCATTCCTCAAAAAGATATAAACCCATTGGTTTTTCTTCAGTTTCAACTATTTCTAACTTTCTTTTAAGAATTTCAACATGTTTCACCGGTGAATTTGTTTTTTCGCGTAATATATCAGCTTTAACTGTTTTACTTTCAAAGACTATACAATTTGTTTCTTTCGAATTTTCGTAGAAGAAACGTTGCAGTTTTGCGAAAACGTGAAAAATAAAACCCATTACTAATATAACTAATATTACTGTAAGCCACATATAAAATCTAAAACAATTAAAATTTAAATTGACGAAAAAACACAACGCGTATAAATATTTACTTAAATGGTAAAATGAGCGTCAACCAAGAGTTATCAGTTGAAGATTCTGGTGTTAAAAATGTTAAGCATTCTGTATTATAAGGTATTGTTAAATCCATCAATTCTAAATGATAAGGTGTGTAATGTAAATCTCCAAGCGCGATTTCTGCTTGGAATTTAACCATTTCACCCAATAACCCGGAAAATTTATTGTCTAATCTGCGACCCCATTTTTCTACTTCTGCGTTTTCTGCTTCGTATATACTTGTTTCAAAATTCATTTGTTCAGCTAATGTTTGGAGAATCTTTAAAAAATGACAAGGAATAAGTATATTCTAGTTTGAAATCAATAGTTTAATATTTAATGACATTTTGGGTAAATATTTCATATATTTATGTTTAAATAGTTCTGATTGAAAGCTTTACTAAAATTCTAGTTTTTCTGTTAAAGATTCTATGAGTAAAAAAATGGACAGGGTTTATTTTACTTATAAATATAGATTTGAAATTTAAAAATAATTTTAGATATGTATTAATGTCTTTATCCTTGCTTTTTATATCTAGAAATATTTATGGAAATAAAATGGTATTAAAAATGAATATTTTAATAGATAAAATACCTTTAGAACCATTAAAACTATTTTTTTCATTCATAAAATGTTAGTTTAACATACTAAGAATATATTACCAAAATTTTAAAACAAAATTCAAAGTACTTGTGATGTTATCGCCTATGAACCTGACACCCTTACGCTTGGCATTTGAGCGCTTCCTAAATTTAAAACATGATTTTCTCAGAACTATCTTTTTCAAATTAAAATGAGCGATAACTCAAAACTTAAAACAAAATCCTGCTGAAATTTCTGACTCATATAAAAAATTTATATAATTTGATTTTAAGCTAAGAAAAATTGGAACAACAATTTAAATTATATATCATTTATATTTTTAAAGTAAAAATCATTGAAATAAATATGTAAAAATGAAAGTATAAACTTTGAGCGTTTCTATTTTAAACTTCTGGTTTTTCATCTCTCATTTTTTTATTTTGCAGACAAATTATAATTGTTACTAATAGTAAAAAAAACTATTTCGTTTGTATTATTTAAAAACCACGAGAGCTAGAGCTCACGCCAATTAATAACTCACGACTCGTCCTTCCCGGAAAATATCGTAAGAACTCCGAAAATTTAGATATATTAGGTTAACCGTTCAGTCCGAAAAAACCATAAAATTCGATTATAATTCAGTGCTTTAAAGGTTTTCCCCTTCTTAAATACTATTTATTTCATATATAATTTTCATTTAAACTTAAAAAATAAGTATAAAATAAAGACTGGATAAGAAATTGAATAAAAATACCTCAACTTCCATACCGCTGTAAACAATCGTAATATTTTCATTGTCAGTAGAATTGCCGTAATAAATTATCTGTTTCTTCATAGCAGGAATATGTTGAAATGTCACAACTTTTAAAGTTTGACCCCGTAAATCAGATGTTTTGTCAGCAAATAAATCAACACCTATAATTTTAAACAAGTCTTAATAATAAAGAAAATACAGCATTCATTTATAGGTAATAGTTTTGTTAAGCAATTAAACATTCCTATAAATTCAATTCAGGTTTGAAAAATTCGTTTTACGAACAATTGAAAAAGTAAGGATATAAAACAACAAAGCAATTTAGAGTTATTTTTATACTTTTTTTCAAAATCACTGTTGACACGTGCTGAGACAAATGAAAATATTGTCACGAAAGACAAATAAAAATTCTGTTACAGCAATATTTGTTTCGCGAATTGAATTTACAATATTTGTAAATTTATTGAAAACGAATTTGAACAAAATGCAATGTTTTTCATAAAAAGTAACCTACACAGTTTTGATTTACAATTTGATATATTTTATATATGTACATAGTTTATTATATTTATTAAGCTTTATTAAAGTTTTTAAATAAACGTGAATTATAAAAAAAAAAAATTAATCATTAAATGTAACCGACGATATTTGTAATACAGTTTTTTTTATTTCATCAATATAAAAGTATCTTTTTATATTTATATTATAAAAAAATAATTTAAAAAGTAACTTTTAAAATATTCCAGACATTCTATTTTTGGGTTTAATCATAACAGACGCATTTTTTACGATTTATTTTGAATTCAGTACCTAATCTAAAATGTCCTCTTCTCCATGTATCCAATCGTCGTGGTATAAAAACTCCTTGAATCGGTGATGGAAAGGGTACAGTACTCAAATCGAACCATGGCATTGCTGTTGCTTTATTTAAATTACTGCTACTGCCATATTCTCTTATAAATATTACATTAACGATTCTAGTCCAAATATAATGAAGATTTTTTTGAAATAAACGTATATCGTAAAGCATTATAAAGTTTGCTCTTGTATTAATTACACGATATCTACAAAATATTAAATTATTATTACATTTAAATATATAAATAAGGGTTAGAAATTTTAAAATTGTTTTGAATGACCCCTAAACAACTGGTAGTTCGATTGGGCTAATAAATAAGATTGTTTCAAATTGTTCAAGGTCTTTTAAGTCAAAATTTTAGTTTTGTCGAGTGCAGAGTTATAGCGAATTTCGGTTCTATCTTTCCTATATTGTGGTATTTTAATTAAGCAGTTACATAAAATACTTAATAAGTAACATAATATTATTAGTTTTGCTTTTTAAAAATAAAGACAGTTCAGTTCAGGTCTTCAAACAAGAAACGTCTATTTTATATATAAAATAATTTGATTTATTAATGTTAAAATCAAAGTGCTATTTTATCTGTGATAATATCGTTTAGTAATAAAAGCTAAGGTACAAAGGATTTTTTTATATTATTTAAATATTAATTCGAGAAAATAATTTCTACTTTGAAATTTGATTACTAAAATTTATATTTTAATTTAAATTATGATTTTAGTTTCATTAAATTTATAATTATTGATNTTTGTTTTTTTTATTCTTATATAATAAGTTTATTTATAAAATTATAATATTTTATATTAATTAATATACTTATATAGTTCTATATTAAATTATTATCTAAAATAAAGATTCTTTTAATTTTTTATTTAATTATGATAAAGTGCTTGCCAGTCTAGAGAGTATTTAAAAAAAATTAGAAATAATAAAAGAATTATTATTTTCTTTTAAATTAAAATCGTATTTTAAGTTTTACTTTTAAACAAATGAGTTATTTATTAATTGAAAATGTTTAACCTTCAAATTTATTTTTGATAATGGTTACTAATTGAATAACACCTACATATTTAAAGCGAGCAAATAGTTTTTTTACGCAAATTGTTTCATATTATTTTACAAAGTGCTTTCAATTTAAAAGATTTGTTACATAAATATAAATATTATTTTAAACAATGGTTGTAAAATAATGCATTCATATACTTTTGTATTTTGTAAAATTCATTTAATTCAGTTAACATACATATTTTTTCAAAAGAAATAATTAATTTAGAAAGAATATATTTGCTATAATACTAAAATAATATTTCAATTGTTTGACGTATTTATTTGCAACGCCTTCTGTGCTCTTATGTTTCTCAATTGTTTTATTTATAGATTTGCGTAAAAGCTTATTCGGAATTATTTATATCGTTCGAGGTTACGAAATATTTGTGTAGGGGAAGTTGGAAATTAGATATTATTGTTGATGTATAAAATGTTTTTAACACCAACTCAAATCTATTTATAATATCTTCGTTAATAACCATAATATAATATGAAAACATAAATATGACAATCATATTTACCTGTCGGCAAATCGTAAAAATCTCGAAACTTGTAATCCATTTGCTATTAATATAACATAAAATTTACATCCTTCTGTTTTCACTTGATTTAACGATTCCTGAGTATCATTATATGGAGAAAACAGATCTTCATAATCATCAACTTGTATCTATATTAAAAAATTACAAAAATAATACATTTTATAATAATTTGTATCGGTTAATAGACGTACCATAAAATAAGTCACTCGAAGTTTAAACTTTTTATACATTTTATTTGAAAAAATGTTACAATACATAGAGTCACACATTAATGCAAAACATTTAATAACTTTTATGTGGTTGTATAAAATATCTATGATTATTTGTTCTAAATTTGATTGTTTACTTAATTTTTCTATTTCTTTTGTTAGTATGGTTTTACTAAAATTTAAATGTTCACAATAGTTATTATTATAGTTTAATTAAACATAAAAATTTATTATTAGAGATTTTTAAATAATAAAAAATATATTTTGAATTACTTAATTATTATTATAAATATAAAATCGATTTTATCTATTGTTTATTTATTTTTTTATAGTTTGGAATTCAAATTAAAGTATATAATACATTATATTATTAATAATGCATGTAGCAATGCAAATAATTGAAATTATTCTATACATTAAGCACGGTAATAAAATTACTTTTATTGATTCTAATGTTTTATTACCTGTACTTGAATAATATATTCTGCTTAATTATATTTTATTTAATAATTTTTTTAGTGACAAATTGATTTGGTTATTTTTGAGACTGATAATTTACGTAAATAGCTTTAATATTTGATACTTATTTCAAATTAGAATTAAGTAGTAACTGCAAACTATAAATATTAAAACTTTGAAAAATTAATAATAAAAATACAC
>CM008230.1:14153378-14173365 GCA_002278615.1 Pogonus chalceus | reverse complement strand
TAATTGCTTTGAACGATTTATTCTATTTTATGACGATTGTAAATGCAATAAATATGCAAGACTAGATATTACAATTTACAATTCTTTAAAAAGCAAAAAAACAAAATTCAGTGTTTTTCAATTGATTCTTATTTGAAAATATCTGATCATTTATGACCCCAATTGCAAATTCAGCTACCATAAGACATATCCAATTAGAATTGCCAATTGTAGTGCTGTTTTAAACGAAATAATGGTTACCATAAGCAGGGCCGTAACTAGCTTTCTGTGGGCCCTGGCCAATAATTTCAAATAGGGCCCTCCCATTTAAAAAAAAAATTAAACTTACCATGCATATTCATTAACTCTAAAGATCCTGCTCTTTCATTTTTTTAAGTTTGGTAACACAAAAAAATTATGCTTTTAATTGTTTTTGCCCGTAATTTTAATTTTATTTTATATTTATGATTTTTAGAGGCCTTTCTGGGTCTCCCTTCGATCTGGGTCCTGGGCAAGAGCCCCTGTTGCCCCTGCCTAGTTACGGACCTGAATTTAGAATTACTAAATAATTTCTTTTAAAACGTTTAGTAGATAAAATAATATAAGAAACAAATATTAACTATTTTATTGTAAGATATATGTATATCCGCTAAGAAAACAACAAATAAATTACATAGTCAAGAATTAACGTTTATATATGAAAAACTTAACTAAATTTAATTATTTTATGGTTTTAAAATCTGTTTATATTTTATTTCTTCTAGTAAATAAAAAAAATTCTTCAGTGTTAAATAAATTATTAATATTTCCAATAACTTTATATAAAATAAAAAGTAGAATAATTTTTCCATTTTCAAAATACATAAATAAAATTAATATGCCAGACGTATTACATTGATTCAGTTACATCGCGAATAAAAAAACTAAAGCGAACATAGCATAACCCTAACCTCATTTAAATTTATTTACTTTTTGTTTACACAAATTACCTTGTACTCATAAATAATACAACAAAATTATCAAATGACAATTTCATCTGGGAATAATAATAATAATTATAAAATATATAATTAATTAAAAGAAAACATTCCATTGGAATGCAAGAAACATTATTTCTTTTATTTTCTTTGAATTAAATATCATTAGTTACAGAAATCGGATGTAGTAATGAAATATTTTTGCTGTTGCTGTTGCAATAAAGGATACAACTGATTGCGCCAATCGAATAAATTTGCATTTAAATCGATGGGACAAATATTTTATTAATTAATTTTATATATTTCCGTAGAATTTTATTTAAATGATATTGACATTGCTTCAAGACATTCTCATCGTTTTAGTTACGAAATTGTCGTCTCTTTCAAGTTTTTTAAACGCTAGGTATACTTATGTATAATTTTGTTAAATTTGTTTTTTGTATGCTTTCTTTTTCTCACACTTATTTCAAGTAATTTTTAAAATTATTTAATTTTAGTTCGTTTATTTTTCGTCACATGTTGTTAACATTCGGTTTTATATATAATATAAATATTTATTCAGCAAATCATTCGTTATAAATTAAGAAAATGTTTCGCTTGAACTGTGCTAAATCATACGAATAATTTATTATTTAAGATAAAATTAAATGCTATTTAATTATCTACCGAATTTTTAATGTTTATAAGGAAAAGCATTCTTTAAAATTAATACCGTAAAATTTAACCTACAAATTTATTTAAATTTATATGTGATTTTACTTACTTTTATTAATTTTATAACCGCTTTTACTACATTTTTTACAACTAATGTAACATATATTTTAATTAAAATTCCTAATTAGTATTAGGATTAATATACAATTTTTCTTTTTAATTATTTTATATTACATACAGTTGATTTATCCGCATAACTTTTATTTAAATTTTCACTTTATTAATTAATGATTTACATAAATTATTACTTATGTTTTCAAAAATTAATTAACTGCTCTTTATAAAAAAGTTATTGTTTTCGTTTTTTATATTTTTTATTTAAATTAAAATAATAGATCATTGTATTTTTTATCACATATTAAAAAATATAATACATTAAAAAATAATGTGAAAATTATGTTATCAATAATTTTTTGTGTCATATTATTACATTAAAATGTTAATTACTACAGATATGAGAGAAGTAGTTAAAAATTGAACCATAATTTATTGGTTTTTTTTTTTTTTTTCAGTTAAAAATATTTATTTATTTGCTTTAATTTTTCTTCTTATTATTATTTCTACTTTTATACGAAGAATATATTTGCACAGTTACCACAAATTTCTTAGACAAGAAATTAAAATAATAAATAAAAAGGCCTCATTATGGCGTTCAATCTAAAATGTTTTTGGGAATGTAAATAATAAAATAATTTTACAGTATTCTATTCGAAATACATATGTTTTATTTTGATTAAAAAGAATTATTTTACTTTATAAAAAATATCAAATTCTGCATTTTTAAACTAAAGAATAATATTGGTTAAGTAAAATTGAATAAAGTTGTATAAGTTCAAAAAGCAAGCTGGGGTAGTTTGTTAGTTGTTTCAAATTACAATTAGGAATAGTTAAATTCGATTTGCAAAGAAAAACCCATTTTTAAATTTGTTTTTTAAAATAAATATGTAGATTTATAATATCACTCTTAAGGGGGCACCCTACCTTGACAGCTCTAAAAACAGCGATATTCAGAAATTTTTTAATTATAATTACAACATTTTTTGAAGTAAAATTATTAATATTTGGAGCCATGATAGCCTTTGGCGTCAGATACTTCCAAAAAAAGGCAACTCCATGGGTGCTAGTCGCCATCAATCCTTAAAGAAGGTAGAACAAAGATTGGCTATCGTAAAGCATAGGATTTTTTGAAAATTCAAAAAATAGTAAAAATGGCGGCTATAAATTTGCTTATAAAAATTCGAAAAATTTCAACGCTTCACGGTAGTTAAAAGATTTGAACACATTACCGATATATATTAAAGTGATTTTATTGAATGGTTCCCAAAAAAGGGGACCCAGTTTAAAAAATGTGGTTTCTTTAGTTAACATATTGCACAGCCTCCAAAATTCTTCTTGTATCTTTGCAATGATTTCAAATATCAATAAAACCTTTTAGAGTGTCATTTTAAATAGGATAAGTAATAGATTTATGTAAAAAAAAAATTAATCGATTTTTCGAAACCTTCAGAGTGATGTCCCCCTAATTTCACTGCATCTTGTGATGGTGTAACATCGTTGACAAATAAAATTGAATAAAAGAAAAATATTTTAAAACTAAATACAGGTCGAGGGGGGAATGCATTAAACTAATTGTATACATATATGAATTTAAGACCATTTCAAATTTTATTATTGCATATAAAAATTTACAAGCGCAAATATGAATCATAAACAAATCATAACAACACCCATAATGCTATATACATTTAATGTGTATAAAAATCGAAATTTAGTACCATATATGTAACCTAGAGCAATAACATAACCGGTCTTAAGTCTCCATAAAATCATGCCCAGCTTGGCAATGAAAGTTTACGTTCACCTTCAAATGCATTCAACTTTTTACCGGTGTTTTAAACCGCGCCCGCATTTCAATCATCCTACTGTCAGCAAAGAAAAGTATTATTTTTTCCTTTGTTGTTATTTATAATAACGTGAAATTCATAAACAGCTGACATTTAAATTGAATAGTTTAAATGTTAAGGCTCATCTAGTTTTACTAACAACAAGTGTGCAATTACTTTTCTTACTTATTTAATGCACTTAAACGTTTATAATATGCTTTGATATATTCAATTTGTAATAAATGATTGAACTATATACAGATTATATATATAGCAGCGAAAGTGAATTTGCAATTGCTTGTCTAAAGTGTCTGCAATATGTCAAACGAATGACGCATAACTGCTATTATGTTGTTTTACGTTTTGTCATGGTCTTTTAGCTAGTGTTCAACTAAATTAACTCGCTTGGTTATTAATAATCGCAAATGTTCATTCATTATATTTTTCCTGAAAGATTGACAATATTTGATATAACTTTATGACTATATTGGTAAAGCAATAAACAAATGCTTGTAAAAATTTACATAAAAATTGATTTCTAATTTTAAAAACTCCTATTGTTTAAGTTATTACAAAATTGCAATATTTAATTGTAGATATCACTATGGATTTAGGTAACTATTATTATCGGTATGTTGACTTCAATAAATGTTACAATACGAAGGCGTTTAGGGAATAAATATGTGTATCACTCATTTTTGTGTCAAGGTTTTTAAATATGTACAGACTGCAAGTACATGTTTTATCTATGTATAAGACATAACTATGTAAATTATTTTTTCTACAAAGTAGGTATTTTGCGCTCTCTTTTGCCAGCGCAAAATGTTACTTTTCTGCTCTAGAATAGGAAAAACGCTAGCTAACGTTATCTACACGTTTGTTACCATCACAAGTCAATTTGACATATGATTGGTCTGTCGGTACATTACATAACCTAACAATGTCCTGCTATGTAAAGTTATTTTTTTTTTGTTATGGTGGATGACTCTATTATGGCGACTGTAGAAAAAATCTTGTGTGTGTTTCGAGCGCAAATGGACATTGTCGATTTCGAGAGAATGCCGCACTCCTAAGTCGCGCGGTAACAACCTTTCAATCGACAATGTCCCACTTTGCGCTTTTAATACGCAAATAGCTTTTTTAATTTACATATTTTAATATATTTTTCCTTATAATTCATTTCAAATGGAAACGAAAATATTAAACGAAGTTTTAAAATATATTTTAAAAAAAATAATTCATAATATTTTCTGAAATACAATTAATATTATTCCGAAATTTATGGAGTGTCCTTTCTTAACATGTATTATCTTACATTTAGGACAGTAAGCAGGACCTAATTTTTTATTTTAGATTTAATCTAACTTTATGTATTTTTATTTTATTTTATAATGTGTTTGTGTGTGTGTGTCTGTATGTCCTTACATTAATTCGAGGACATAAATTAAAACAGGTTTTAAATATTGCATTAATTATTTATTGGAAAATTTTTAATTTCTTATAATTTCAACAGAAAAATATTAACATATTTGATTTTTTGCATATAAATTAGTTAAATATATATATATTTCAATTTACTCATTTATCTTTATTAAAAGAGTTTTTTTAAAGTCAATTTAATTCAAATGAAACACGTATCAAGATTTATAAAAAAAAATAGTTTGTGAATAAATTATGATAAATATTTATTCATTTGACTAAAAAACCGGAAGTTGTTTTAAATTGTTAATTAATTTATTCCATTAAATACTACATCATTTTTTTTTTTTTTTTTTATAAAATTTATAAATAAAATTGAATATATTACAAAACTAAACGATTCAAAATATTTATATGTTTACTGCAAATTATTGCAGTCGAAATTTTATTTATAGGAAACTAAGTTCAGTAACACGCTATAAATATTCTTTTTTTAAATACCATGTCTGCAGATTAGAAATTTCATACATTTGTCTAATATTACAAAATTTTATTTGGCTTCAGTTCAAATAAAGCATGAAAAACAAATCTAACGCCTTTCTCAAATTCGAAAACTTGACACGCAAATCATTCTTAGGTCTAGACAAATAATAATTGCAATTAATAGTTCTTTTAGGTTATTGACCACTTGTTCTAATTCAGAAACAATATTTATTTTTACCAAACCGGTTATTCTAATATTTGGTTACTGCATTACGAGTAAAATGCCCTAGAACTAAGAAACAAAAAACTCTTGTGTATATTTCAATTTTTATCTTATTAGAACAACATTTTCTCATAATGATATTTCATTCATGTTATAGAATTATTGCTTCTTTTTCGTCTATCATTTGCGTTGATGCTTCATCAATCATTTTTTATACATTTAAATGTGACTCATGGTATTTTGAAAGATCTCGTTAATATTCTGAAGATGGTTTACTCAACAAACTTAATGCATAAAACCATTGTTAGTTTTATTAAGATGATTTCATGTTTATTAATATATTTTATTTACTGCGAAAATAAGTTGTTAAAATTTTATTATTAATAAAAATTTTTCTTAGAATTTACTTCAATGTGAAATTATTGTCATTTGTTTATTTATTCTGTTATAAAACTAGACAGCTAGCGTAGTTAGAATCAAGAAACTAATTCTTAGTTATTTTCATGGTATTTCGAGCAAGAAAATGTATTAAATGTTTGCTAATCAAAATTTATTTGCTGTTACCACCCATTGTACTATCCAAATACAGTTAGAATGTTTACTAGGCAGAATCGTATTGGATTCATTTTATTTTTGTTGTATTTTCTGTTAATTATTCTTTTAGTAGGTATTATCTTATTAGCATCCATCATAATTAATGATGTATAATTATTACTTGTCAGGTATATTTCATTAAATGATTTTTGGTGTGTTATGAAAATAATTATTTTCAAGAAATAATATAATTTCAATAAAATTATTAGTATGTTTACATTTGTCGTATATACACATTAGACAATGTAACAAGTATGAGAACAACAAAAGCGTTCGTAATAGCCGATTGTCGTTATATTAATGTTAAAAAAAAAAAAGATTAAAAAACTTAAAATAACGCTTTTTTAATTTTTAGGGTAATAATATATTATATTTTCATTTTATCAAAAATTATTGCATTTGAATTAAGAATGATCTAACATACATTCAAAAAAATTATAATTTAATATCTTGAATTTTCTTAAAACATTTTATAAATTTATTCAATGTATCAAAGTACTATTTGAGTTTTTAATATTTCTTAAAATTTTAATAAAGTTTTGTCTAATATTTTTTAATAATTAGACAAAAGTTGAGTAAAAACTGTTTTGCTTTCATAGCTCCAACTTCCTTAACGAAATTATATCGGTAAATTTCGGTACTATATTCGTCGCCACGAATCAATGTATTTCATAATAATAAGCAGATATTTTACTTCGACATACATTATCTTTTTCATCTTCTTAACGCTTAACTGACATAATTCTCAATAATGTGAAGTACGTCGTAACATCCTTAACGAAATTCTATCAGTAAAGTATCGGTACTATAGTCGACGCCACGAATTAATATAATTACATAATAATAAGCAGATATTTTACTTCGACATACGTTATTATCTTTTTCATCTTTTTAACCCTTAGTTAACATACTTCTCAATAATGGGAAGTACGTCGTTACTTTATTCGAAAAATATTTATACAGTTTTGTTTTCATTTGTTTCTTATTTACAAAGCGTTCGTGTATATAACAACATTTTTTTTGGAACACGTAAAACGTTTCATTTGTTGAGGAGCATTACCTTGTAAACATACAATGATTACACAATTACATTGTTTCGTGGCTTCGACTATAGTGTTGGTTTTTCCTACACGGTACTAATAAGATATAACTATATGATTAATCTTAGAAGATTGGGGTTTATTTAAGAAATGTATAATAAATACTTATATTTCTTATCGCATTACGCGAGCAACGAAAAATCATCTTATAAACGATTTTTAAAAAATATTTCAGAACGATGTTCTATTAAAACCAAATAAAGTTGGTTGTAAAATCCGATTTGTCGTTATAAACAATTTCTATTATTTATTTCAATAACTTCTCGCGTGAATAAAGCATAGTTAAATGTTGTTATATTTATTTGATTATTTTTAAAATTAAAAAAAAAATGAAATCCTGATCTGTGTAGCTATGTAATGTTGCACCTTAATACAACCGGATTAAGTATAAAATACGTGCATCTCGTTGATAGTTCGGAGCCCATTCACCTGGCATTTTGAGAACGAAAAATACTAATCGTGCACGTTCTATTAATTTTTTAACACAACTGGGAAGTAGGCAACGATATTGACGATGGCGTTCACTAACGTAACATTTACATCAAAACTTCTTACTTATTATACGTATATACAACGTGTTTAATTTGTGTTGTGTTGTGTTATGTTGTGATCACGATTCTCAACTACACCTGTAAACTATGTGAACTTGTCCGTGACAATCCTATAATCTTTATAAATATAAAGTAATATACTTTACTACTAACTAAAATTTATTATATTAAATTGTAACATTTATAATTTATTTTATAATTAAACACGATTCTAGGAAATTGTGTTTGGAANATACGTTATTATCTTTTTCATCTTTTTAACCCTTAGTTAACATACTTCTCAATAATGGGAAGTACGTCGTTACTTTATTCGAAAAATATTTATACAGTTTTGTTTTCATTTGTTTCTTATTTACAAAGCGTTCTTGTATTTTTTGGAACACATAAAACTTTTCATTTGTTGGGGAGCATTACCTTGTAAACATACAATGATTACACAATTACACTGTTTCATGGCTTCGACTATAGTGTTGGTTTTTCCTATACGGTACTAATAAGATATAACTATATGATTAATCTTAGAAGATTGGGGTTTATTTAAGAAATGTGTAATAACTACAAGCAACGAAAAATCATCTTATAAATGATTTTTTAAAAATATTTCAGAACGATTTTCTATTAAAACCAAATAAAGTTAGTCGTAAAATCCGATTTGTCGTTATAAACAATTTCTACTATTTATTTCAATAACTTCTCGCGTGAATTAAGCATAGTTAAATGTTGTTATATTTATTTGATTATTTTTAAAATAAAAAAAATGAAATCCTGATCTGTGTAGCTATGTAATGTTGCACCTTAATACAACCGGATTAAGTATAAAATACGTGCATCTCGTTGATAGTTCGGAGCCCATTCACCTGGCATTTTGAGAACGAAAAATACTAATCGTGCACGTTCTATTAATTTTTTAACACAACTGGGAAGTAGGCAACGATATTGACGATGGCGTTCACTAACGTAACATTTACATCAAAACTTCTTACTTATTATACGTATATACAACGTGTTTAATTTGTGTTGTGTTGTGTTATGTTGTGATCACGATTCTCAACTACACCTGTAAACTATGTGAACTTGTCCGTGACAATCCTATAATCTTTATAAATATAAAGTAATATACTTTANGAATATTTATAATATTTTTCTAAATATCGATTGTATTATATAAGTTTCAATCAGTTTTTGTTCTTTCTGATATTTTTGAAGAACATGATTTGAAAATATTACTTTTATCTTAACTTATTTTTTTATTATTTCCATTTATCAATTTGCAAATGTTCATCTATTGAAAGCCTACTAACCATTAGCATTGAATTATTTTATTGCAAATATAATTGCATATAAAACTATTTAGAAAAAGTTAAATTAAATAAAAATAATAACTAGAAAAGGTGATGATATTAAAATAAAAAAATCTATATTTAGTTTCTAAATTCATTTTTATTAGAAATATTATCGTTAAATATTTAGTTAATTTATTATGAAATGGAAAATAACATCCACATGTTGTTAAAAAATTTATGTCTATGTACATATATTTTATATTTAAATATTGAAATTCTAATTTTTATAATTCGACATGCAAATTTTAAAAGTATATATAAACAGGTTAAAACATGTTGTCATAATCAGCTGATTTTATTTCCCGCTTTATGGAAAATACAAAAAGTTTCTCATAGATGTCTGTAGCATACATTTCGTTCCGCCTGCGCATCTAGCGAATTGATTTATCCCCCTCCAAAATTGGCGTCGGCGAGGGCTCGCCGCGACGCTCCTCCCACCGATGCGTCCTTCCCGCATCATCTCGTGGACGCCGGCGTCGCATGTAAACGTCAGTAACGTCAATTGCATATATGAACGCACATACTCTTGAAATTATATATACGCAATATTGCAATATTTTATAGTGATGATGTGTTTTGTATTGTACAAGTTTTCTGACATCTCTTAAAGATATTCTTTCTTATTTTATTACATATAAACGTACACGCGATTTAACTATTTTGGTACATCTTTAAACACAGTGCAATTAACCTGAGATTTATTACTAACTTAAGTAAACCACACTGTTTTAATAAACAAACACAAATACTCAAATAAATAACATTATTATACTGGTGAGATTTTTTTAATGCATTCACTGCTAAGCACTTTTTAAATACAAGTTACACAGCTTTTAACATTTTTGCAATAGCGTTGTTGCTTTGTGTTAAAGTGTTTTGAAATTCAACAGCAACATTTATTGTTGCTTGCAAATGCAAGATTATTTTTAAGGTAAATCATTTTTATTGTTTTTCAGATTTACTTATTTTTATTATTGTTGTTCATTTGTTTTAGTTGTGTGACTGAGGTCTGGTTTTTGCGTGTTTCTTTCTTATGAATTTATTTTTAAATCCTCATTATACATATATTGTTTCTTAAAAATATTTTTAAATCTATGTTTTAACTTAAAAATATTTAACAAAATTTCATCTTTGTTTTAATTTAGAATCAATAACATTGCATGTGACTAATTTTAAGAAAAATTAAAGAAAACATGCTTTCATTGATAATGTAAAATGTATGTTTGCTTATTTATTCCTGCGACATGAGACAGTTTGCGCATGCGTCATATTTATTTCTTGAAGGGTAACACCCCATCATGATATTGAAACTTAAATTACGTCAGCTGTTGCAAGTACATTGTTTTTAAAAACAATTTTTTATCAATATTTATATTTTCAAACAAATATTTCCTATTCTTATTAAAAATATTTATATTTTATTTTTTTTATTCAATAATATTTGTAACAAATACTTGTTTGTTAATTATTGCGCAAGAAATTCATTAATTTATAGTTTCCTGTTTGTAATTATATAAATTACAGGATAATATTAAAGTTAATAAAGACAGTAAGTACTCAATTTATGTATTAAAATTTAAAAAAAAAAAGAAGATTGGAGAAAGTAATTACGGCTTATTAACGGTCTATTGTTTTTATATATGTTTTTTTTTATGTTTATTGGGTAGAAAATAAAAAGTTCATGGGAAAAATGTTTTAATTATTATGCTAATTACTTAAATTTTATTTAGTTTTGTTTTTCGCTAATTTAAATTATGTATTTATTATAAGGAAGTTACTTATTGCAACGGAAATTTAAAAAATATTATCAATATATTCTTTTGTTTTAATGAAATTTTCTCAGCTAGCAATTGTTTCTGGTAATATTTTTGTCGTATACTGCAGTGGGCTGTGCCTTAGTTTACTCGTATTACTTATTAAACAAAAATTGCGTCAATTATCAGATGTGTATTTTAATTATTTAAAAGACTATGAGTCATGCCTTACAATATCTGCTTTTGTTTTTATTTATTTTCTATTTTAAAACAAATGTTTAATAATTTTGTGATATGTTAAGTAAATATTGTTTTACTTAAGTGCAAATATCATTTATATACATTTAAAAGAAAATAAATGAGTTCTAAATATTATTAAAGTTTGATTATAATTTGTCTAATTCTGTAACTTTAACAATAACAAAACATTTAAAAAATCACTTTTATAAAAACCGAATATAAAGACATGTGCCTTTTTTGATATAAAATGAAATAACTACGGTCCAAAAGAGTTTTATCTTACAAAAATAAATAATTTAGTGTTTAATAAAGTCTAGAATTAACATTTTATTTTTATGAATATAATAAAACAAATGAAATAGAAAATGAGAAAACAGTTTTAAGAAAAGAATACTTAAGTAGGTATAGTATTTTTATGCAATGTTACTTAGTATGCGATCATACTTTATTACGGTAGTTTATAAGTTGTAATCACTTCAATTTCATTCATAAATCTCAGCTCAATATTCAATTGTTTCCACTTTAAAAACCTGGAAGGCATAAGTGAAAGCATCACCATATACAAACAATAAATAAGAATAAAGAAAGCCAAAACAAAATAGCATCTAAAGTTTATTACTACATGTTTTTCCCGCCATGTATCTCTAACTCCAACAGATTTAAGTGTCACTTAGCGCAGTTATCAACTGATTACTGAATGAAACAGTTAAATTTCGCACATAATATTTTTTACAATAAATGGTTATTTTGTTTCCTTTTAGTCTAGTATCGGTCACGCGTAACTGATGAGAAATTGTCTCACGTATAATTATTTGTATAAATTTATACCGTGAAGTTGAGTGACGGGTGTAGTGGTAATTTGGTATCATGGCGTTTTGTGTATCTGCCGAGTGTAATGAACATTTTGTGACTATTAAATTAATGTGGGAAATTTAATTTAACAGTGGCGTCGGATTTTTTTCTTATTGGCTTCTTGCTTAAGTATATAATCTACTTATATTGGGGGGTGTTCAAATTTAGTTAGACCGCAATTTGTAGTTCTACCACTGATTTCAAAATTTTAAAAAAATATTCATTTCAGAAAACTTTTTATCAAATAAGTTAAAGTTGCTTTCCACTAAAAAATGATTAAAAAATCGACTTTATAATAGCTTTTAGAGAGAGTGAGAGAATAATAGAATTTTCTATTTAGTATCTAATTTTACCTAAAAATTATAATTTCCTTTTGTTTATATTATTATTAAACAATAACTTTTATCTCTAGATAAAATAATGTTAAAAAATTAATAAAAAGTATTTAATTCACTTAATTATTATCTAATCTTTTGAAAATATGCTTCAAAATATTAATTAATTTTTTTAATAAACAATCAACTCCATTTAAACCTGTAATTAATCATTGAATCAATTTTTGAATCATAAATATTAATAATATTAAAATTTTATTCTCCGTCACTGTTTTTTGACTTACAAAAAATTTTTTTTTTTAGATCATCCATCACATACAATTTCTAAGATCTAGTTAGCCTATTCCAAGTCTACTTTATCATTGTTCATAACAAGCAGTTATTTTAACGTGCGAATATTAAGCACACTAGATTTGATAAACAAAAACGTGATGATATCGTGCTATAAAAATAATTGTTCTGTCGTATCTAAATCTCGAATATCAGTTTAAACTTGCGCTCTACAAGCGAAAGATAGTCGCCATTATTATTTTTTTTTATTTTAATTTTGTTTAAAAGTTAGTGATGTGTGGTGATTTTAAATATTAGTTGTTATTATTTATGAGTGATGGATATTTTAATGTGCATGTTTTTCTCTTATTTATTTATTTAAATAATATGAAAGGATTTATAGAAGGGCTTTTTAAAACTGCTTCTATGCTTTGCTTCAATTTAAAATGATTCTATCAGTATCGAACAATATATATTACAAAGTTAGTACCAATATTTTTTGTATGATTTTTATTGATCTCCTAAATTAATTTTAAAACTAATTATTATATTTAAATATACATTTTAAATATATTTTAAACTAAATATACAGAATTATTTATTTATTTAGGACATTGTAATCATTGATATGAAGTTAAAAATAATACCAAAAATGCATGTTATATCTTATCAAATCAATATATATTAAATTACTATTTATCGTACAATAAATATTTTTTGTTGTATATTTATATGTTTTTAACGTAAATATTGTTTTATATTTTTTTAATATTTCAAGTAAATAATAAAATTTTTCCTTATTATTATATTTCTAGAACAATTTAATTTTTTATTGTTTTATTCCTGCTTTTAAACAAATTTTTATATTAAATATTTTATTGTGATCTCGAAAATTTTGTTATTAATGGTTATTTCTAAACTTCGTGCAAGTATAAATTTTAAAAAAAAATCTTACAATTCGATTTTTCAACTTACGAATTAATAATTTTTAGGTTTATTTTGAATAATTTAAAAAATTAAATAATAAAATAAAGAAATTTGGAAATATTTTTATTTTTAAAAGCAAATAATTTTTGTTAATTGCATTGATATTGCTACACAGAGAAAATTTTATAGTAAATACATCCTTCAGAAATATATAAAAATTCGCTAATTATCTTCAATGATAGTGATTACTATTTAAATGATAAAATTTATTATACAGGTGGTGAATTTTGCAATTACGATAATAGATTTAATAATAAAAATAGTAATCACTATCCTCGAAGACGAATTTCGAATTTTTACAATACTCTGATGGTTGTACAGGTGTCCCAAAAGAATCTCAAACCTTACAAAATTCAGCTTGTGCAAGAATTAAAACCAACAGACCATCTTTAACGTTTAAATTTTGCAATTGAAATGTTCGAGAGGTTTCCAAACTTTGGAAATACCCCGACCATTTTGGGACCCCTTGTATTTACCATAAAATTTTCTCTGTGTAATAATAAGTAACATTTTTTATGAGATAAATTATCCTTTTAAAAGTAAAAATATGTAAAATAAATAAATTATTTATTTAAAATTTCTGGAAAAATATAATTTCCTTAAAATAGAAAATTCAGTTTTAAGATATTGGCTCTCTAAGTTAACTGTAATTTCATAAATATTAAGTAGATCTTAAAAATCATATAAAAAATAAATGTTGATTGAAATATAATTTACAAAGGGACCAACGATACAACGAAAAAATAATCCATCCACCTCAAATCATGCACTTCACATTAGTATTAAATTCCGTAATAAATCTGCCTCAAATCATACATATCAACGAAAAACAACTACCTCCAAGATAAAATAATAAACTCTCATACCTCATAAAAAAAACTAAATCAAAATACAAAAAAAAAAATGTCATACAGCAATAATGAAGCGCGTTCAATCGATTTGAGTGCAAGTGCGCGTGCATGTGTTGTTCCTGTTGAGTCTGCAGACTCAACAGATTCTGGTACTGCATCTGGCACGGACTTTACATTATACGGTGATGATGACGATCCCTATGAATATGATGATGATATTATTATTGAGAAACGCAATGGGGAGAATCATGACGAAACCTTGGATGACGATCTAATACATGAAGGTAAAATTGGATTCAGTTCAATTCACTGCACATGTTTCATTCGTTGTTATTTTGTCACGGAATTTAACTTCCCTCAGCTCTGAAAATGAATCATTTTATTGAATTTTATTTGTAGGGATGTTATTTCTAAAATATAGTTAACTTGAGCTTTTAGATTTATCATTATTAAATAGAGCATGGTATTTATCATCTAGTCAAATCATTTATTTTAGAAAAATGACATTTCTTTATTAGTTTTTAGCAAGTTATATTTAATTTTAAATATACGAATAATGAATTACAAGTAATTAATTTGTGGCGGGATTACAAACAAAAATTGATAAATCGCAATTTTTTAATAATCTATTACTTAAAAAATTCTTTTTTGTACTCATGCATTGAAAAGTGTCATGCGTTAACTTAGCAACATCCGAAATTTCTATTTTCTGCATTGTAACNACTTCTTGCGTGAACTTGGTTCCCGGATTCGTTCTATGGCGACACTCGCAAGCTCGTGCTGCCAAACACTTATCCATGAACCAGTCGTTCCCGCACTTGGTATGTAAATAACTATTCTCTAATACTTTTACGTAATTAATACCATTTTTGTATAATTTTCAATCATAGAATAGTTGAATTCTGAGAAACTGTGTAGTATTATTAAGCACTAGTATTTAATAAGACATTATTAAGTTTATAGAACCTTGTAACGCATAACATTGCATCTAGCAGCTATTTTTGATTATTAAAATACATATCTATCAATTGTTTTATGCTTTATTTTAAATTGTAGTAAATTTATAATATTAGCCTCCAATTATGTTTGGAATGGCTATTCTGAATTATGCCTCATTCCAAATTTATTGCAGAATATATTAAAGCAAAAATTCATGTATAAATATAATACTATAATTTTAAAATTTTATCACCAACATAGTAAATACTATTAATCCCATTGTAAAAATTTATAGCCTTTTTCTAAGAACCAAAATAGCAATAAAAACAAATAATAATAGCCTAAATTTAGTATAAAATTAAATATTTTTATAAATTCATGTTTGGTGGACGTGATAACTTGATCAATTTTAAAACCAATTTAAGTTTTATTGACTATAATTGCTTTTACCCCAGAAAATACCTGGAACCTGTAGAAGTTTTCGCGTTTTTGTAAAATAATTAAAATGTGTTAGAAATTTTCACAATTGTAACATTTCCATGCAACTATATATTATTTGTACATTTGTAGATTAAAACGTGAGAATGAAAAAATATACATATATGTTGACATTTTACAGTTGATTTTACTGCATATTCATGCATATAATACATATAATATATGATTATATTTTTTCTTCATAATCACCTCAACAGTTATTTGAACAGGTGCATTTACCCAACCTAGCAATTTTCTTATTAATATTAAACATTTTTAAACAATTTATTTTGATTATATTACTTTCATCTTGACAAATGATCATCTTATTATATTGTGGGAACTTAAAACTGATTATTATCTACTGTTCTACGCGCTCAATTAAAATATATAGCGTTTGTTAAGATTGCCTTTGCGTTTGTGCTTGCGGTATGTATCTAGTAAATAATAATAATAAGATATATTTAAGTACGTATTTCGTTTTTGTTGTGGTTTCCAACGCATTCTATGATAATATTTTCTTGCATTACACGAAATGCAGTCTTAAATTCATTCATCTTACCTCATATTTGCGGCTTGCGTTATTTACTTTTAATTGCTTTTCTTACTTATCTTTTTTAACTATCTACTAGAAAAATTAATAGTCATACATCATGTATATACATATTAATTTGCTTATAATTCATTTATATTGCATGAAATGTAATATCTAATTTTAATTAAAAGCAGCTATCTAAGCAAGTTTAAACAAGCAAATATATACATATATAAGTTTGAAAATTTTCTTTTTATTTGCAACTAATTTGTAACAATTAGATATAGTGTCATAAGCTGAGCTTCAATTAAGGATCCAGGATTTTTATAAGAGACACAAATGGAAAGCTCACAATTCCTGGAGACTACAAACTGGTGATAATAACGTAGTTTTTACTCATTTTTAATTTAAAAACTAATGACAGTATTAAGAAACTTATTGATCCAGCTATTTAGGAATAATTATATGAAAAATTAAATCAAAAACTGTTTTATTTAAAAGATGAGTTGCTAATTCTATGAAAATCCATCAAAAGAAAAAATAAATGCTAATATTTAGTACAAGGTTTTCTACCAAACAGAAAACAATGCAGTATCCATAAAAAAACGATTTAAATTCTTAAAAATTTTAATATAACCATTTATAGCAAATTAGACTATAGTATTATGCTCAATGAAACTAGATCTTTTGCATAGATAAATATACCTTTCCCAGCATACTTTTAAATCGATGCTTATCTTAATATTATATTAAGATAATCATCCTTCCGGTGTCTAAAACATGAAAGATAATAACACTCGTTGTTTTGTTTTGATACCTTTTTGATATTAATTACACGTTTATTACAATTAATTAGAGAAATTACTGGTTCAGTAAATAAGTCACTTTCTATTAAAAGTTTTTATCAGATATAAATTAAATACTATGTGAAAAATGTACTTGTTTGTAAATAAACATTATCTTTAATCTTTATAAACAAGTTTTGCATTTTTTTCCATATCGAGTTATTTGAAATTTACTCAAATGAATATTTCTCGATATGTTCTTGTTTAATTTATTTTATTGAAATATTCTCAGCTACTTTCTTCACACTTAAATTTACATTTTGTATTTGTTTTTTTCTGATTCTTAAAAGCATTTCACTTGATTGCTTTTTAATTTTTTTATTATTATTTCCGAATGCAATACACAAAAATGTTATAAGTTGTATTTTCGAAGTTTTAATTTTATTTATTTATATCTCTTTCCGTTACATGTCACTTTTTCGTTTCATCCATCGATAATTTGATACTTGCGCACTTTTTTCGAATAACTGTTATAAGATTTCGATACTGACAGTTTATTTTTAACATTTTTTAGATAGAAAACTGCAATCGAATATGGCTGCTACAAGAATTACTTATATATACTTTAGTATATCTCTTTTTTTATATTTTCAGATATTTTTATACCAGGTTTCTACTTATTTTTGTTATATAGGAAATCCAATGATAAAATTTTCCCGATTAATGTTAGAATAAATGAACCCTTTTTTAATTATATATGACGATCCGATCCACGAGATACAAGAAAAATAATATTTCCATGTTTAAGTAGTTTACAGCTGGGTTAATTTAAATCAAAATAAATTAAATTTATAAAAAAAAAATTAATAATTTTTGTTATTGTATATGTATTTATTAAATAAAAAATACAAACAAATCATAATAAAAAAATAAAAACATGTTTTAATAGATCATAAATATTTGAATATGAAAATAGAACAATTCAAATAACAAAAATAAAGGAGAAACGTTTATTCATTTAGTGGTACATTATTCTTTAAATGTTTAAATAAAAAGACCAGTTTTCCAGCCTTTTCTGTTTCTAATCGGTTTCTCCAAATGATGAAAAAACTCGCTCAACACAAACTGAGGAAAAATGGCGCATAAAAATGATTTTATAATTTTCAATATTATGTCCTTAATTGGTTCTAATTCATCTCATACAATAAGACACTTATATTTAAAAATTTTAATCAAAATACCCGTTTTTACGCACTTTAAAAAAATTTTTAAAAAATTATCATTTAAATTACGATTTTTATCTACCCTGGTTTACAGAGTGCCATGCAAAATAAAACAAGTGATAGTATTATGTATTTTAAAATAGAAATAAAAGATTTATTTTTATCTTAATACAAAACAAAGTATCTGCAGCATAATTATGCGTATTTTTTATTATCTTATTCACCTTCGAAATTAATTGTTCCAGAATCCGAAAGGATTCATACTTGATGATTACAAATGTATCTAGTAGTGCATTCAAACGTCAAAATTACATATAATTGTCGGAATAACTCTATTATTATTTGATAATTTTATAATTGTAAAAAAAAATGTTTGTGTAATTCGCGAAATCCCACGATAACTGTGAATGCAATTTAATAAAATTATAACTGCAAAGATTGTAATTATTGATACATCATTAATTATCCTAAATAGATAATTCAACAAATAACACTTATAAAGTAATTATTTTATAAATTAACATAAATTATCTTTAAACAATTTAATAACGCATTCATTCATTATAAAATCTGCGATAGATGACATTAATTATGTAATAGTTTCCGATTATCAAACAGATGTTAGTAAAGTCCCGTTTGTCTTATTAAGGCGATGACCTAAATTATTATCCGCGGTATTTTTTAATAAATCAACCTTAATCCAGTTTAAATTTTTCGTTAAACCGGAAATCTCATGAAATTACTGATTTATTCCGAATTTTTTCCCATATCTTGATTGCTATGTTTGTTTGTATTTTAATGCATGTATGTTTTTTTATATGTTATCTAGGTACATGATGTGGTATTGTCTTGAAAATCTAGAAATGTTGTTTTTTTTATACAGAGTATAATTTTGAATGAGTGTTGCGCTGTTTTTCTCAGGATTAAGGAATAAGTGCACGTAAGAAAAGTAATTTTATTCTTTTGAATTGATATTGCTGTTTCATCTGTAATAGAATTGAGTTAATGTAATATTTGTTCAAGAAAAATATATTATTGTTTTCTATATTAGATGCATTTGTATTATATTGTATAGTTATTATTTATAGCTATTGTTTTTCATTTTTTATTCTCACATCTGTATCTATTGTTATTTTATCGCTGCTAATTTAAATATATCATTCATTTTGAATCCGAAATTATGTTTTTTGTTGCAAATAGTAAAAAACATCATTGTTTACATTTATCGTCTATTTCCAAAAGGCACAAATATAATTTTTGAACATTTTTATAGTTCTTTAAAAGGCCAAAAAGTTTGTTTATTTACTTTTTAATCTTTTATGAGTTATTCAGTGACAGTTTTTCGGCATTTCAAAAAAAAATTGCAAATAGGCCTTTTGAAATGTGGATTATATATTCGTCGCCAAGAATCAACGCAATTACATAATATAAGCCGATATTTTCTTCTACATACGTTACTATCTTGTTCATCTT
>CM008230.1:14127589-14143534 GCA_002278615.1 Pogonus chalceus | reverse complement strand
TTAACATCTTATTATTAACTTTGTTAATTAGTTTACTAAGTTCTCTTTTGCTATTGGAGTCTTTTGAAGTCATTGTTAAACTCCATCAAAATATATGATTATTGTCCCTCATTTTTTTAAATCTCACTCTTTAATTACTAAAGTTATTAGTGATAATAATTGGTAAATTGTAATTGTGAATTGAAGAACAAACATAAAAAAATTGATTGAATTAATTTTAAATAGAATATTTTTATAAATATTATTAATTTTGTAGTTAAAACGATTTAAATTAAAGTTTTAGAAATGCGCTTACTGGATATGTTGATGCTTATATTTAAATCCTACTATAAATTTAAATTATCATAAAATACTGGACAATCTTGATATTAAACGTATTTATCTTTTAATCTTAATTTATGTTAATTATTTAAATTTTTTATATATATTTTACATTTTTACAAACAAAATTCTCTAATAATAATTGATAACTACAAGTCATTTTCTTATAAATAATAACAATTTTTAATTAAATTCATAAAATATTAACTAATAGGTAAAATACTTTAAGTAACTATTATTTGTTGTAGTAGTTGCAACAAATGTAACTGATAATTCTATACAAGTTTAAAAATAAAACAAAAAACGTAATTTCATCATTTTGATTGCTAATTTAAACTAGTTATAATTTAAAAAATGTAATAGCAACGACCTTGCCCTGTGTAAAGTGCCATATCTATATTATAATGACATCAATTTATGTTAATCATTTCTGTTCAAAGTGCCTACAGTATTCTTCCGTAACTTGTGGCTATCAGTATTTCTTCGTAGTTTAATTCACTTTATAGATTACATTGCCAAACAATGGTTCATTTAACAACAGAAAAAGTAATATATTATTAATATTTTAGTTATTTTATGGTTCATTTAGTTATTTTATGCAATATTTTACAACGTGACAATGTTATTGTGAAATGTAATTATTGAATTATTTTAGGTATAAAATATTTTAATGTATTTTAATTATTAATATTACAGAAAGAAAAAGATATAGAATTAACCGCTCGCATTGGTAAAGATCTTCTTACTTATAACACAAAGTTAGAAGGCGATGTTTCGTCACTTCAAGCAGAACTCAAAAGCGCAAATGAGAAGATCACGCAACTTACGCACGAACTGCACAAGAAGACGGAACTTATTCAAGTTCTCACAAACGATATGGATGAAAGTGGATCCGAAACTGGTATGAATTATTACAATTTTATTTTATTATTTAAAATAGTATTAAAAGTTATTTCAATGACATCAAGTTCTATTTATGTATGTTTTATAAAAATTAATAATTAATTTATCGATGCTATAAATATTTTTATAAATATTGATTATGTCACCTTTGTTTTTATTCAGGTACACCAACGGGTTTGCGTTCAATCAATTTAGACTTAATGCAGAAACGTATAGGATCGCTTGAAGAAGAAAATAGAGCATTACGAAGAGAATATTCACAACTTGCTGAAGATACAGATGAGTGTGAAGCTCAAGAACAACGTCTTGTAAACGATATTACGCTTAGACTTGGTAAGTTGTTACTTTATTATTTATATGCGCTCTATTTTTAGTAAAATTATTTCACTTCAAGGTTTTAATATTGTTTGTAAATTAAATGTTAATACAACTCCTAGAAATCATTTTAATTTCATTTTTTATTTTAATAGCAACTGTAAACATGGATATCGGAACATTAACGGAAGAACTTGATAGACAAAAAGAAGAAAATAGATTACAGCATGAACAAATTTTAACATTACAAGCAAAATTATCTGATGCAGAAATGCGTTTACATAAAGTAAATATACTTTTTTCTTTGTTTAATTAATCAAAATAATTTCTTTTAATAATGAATGAATTTATTAATTTTATATGTTTAATTCATAGTTTACAATGGAGAATGAAGAAGTGAGCGGTTTACTTAGTATAACAAAAGAGAATCAAGCTAGTCTAGCAGCGGAATTAGTTGAATTTAAAGACCGGTACGAAGAAGTTGTCGGTTTACTTCGCGAAGCACAAGAACAATTACGGAAACAGCGTCGCAAAGGAATGCCTACAGTAAGAGGTGGAGCACTCTACCCTTATTTATCGAGTACAGTAACAGGTCAACCAGATAGTTTACAATCTGAATTGGAAAGTTCGATGTATTCAGAACTTAGTGTTGATTCTGGAATTTCCAATGATAAAGTGTAAGTATTATTGTATTAATAATTTATTTAAAAATATATTTTTACAACGATAGTGCAAGTTCTAGGTACATTCAAATTAAAATATGTATAACATAATCAACAAATAGTAACTTAATTTAACACTATTTTCACCTAAATTAGCTAACTAATCCTAGTTAATTAACACATGTACTCTGTTCACCAGACCATCTTACAAGAAAGTGTTCGAGACAGTCCGTTGCGCTTCACGTAGTTCACTTGGCAGCTCTGATGGCGGCAGTATGTACGGCGGTAGTGTTAGTTCTGGTCATAATCAAGGGCTTTTCCCTCGTGCACCACCTCACATGCAAACGTCACAAACTCCTACCATGGCCACCATGATGACAACAACGTTGTCATCGTCCGGTCAACCACGAATGAGTTCGTTTTCTCAACCACAACCGCAACAACCTAGAAGATATTCTGGATCAATGTATAGTACGGGATCTTTGGGATATCCTAGCTTGGATTCAGCTGGACATAGTGATAATGAATCTCAACAATCAGAAGACTATTACCCGTAAGTAGTTATTTTACTTAATTATAGAAAAATGTTTGCGGTTACTAATTACCTAATTAGTGTTCACTCAAGTATTAAACATAAATATGTATTTTTATTCTAATAAATATTTTTAATCTAACAATTTATAAATCTAGTACCTAAATAAATTATAACAAATTTGTATATTATTTACATTAAAGAGCGGGTCCTCAAACTGGTATCCCAGGAGTTCCTGGTGCCACCGAATTAGAAGCAGCCTTGCGCCGTTTAACCCCCGCTGAAGTATCAGCAAGACGTGCAACACTTCAACATAGTTCCGGCTATGGAGGTTACGACTCCGATGGAAATTCGTATCTTCCGTTCGGTTGCCGTACTCCTGATAGCATCATGTCAACTGGTTCCAGTGGTCTTAGTGCATTCAGTCACGGTAGCAGCGGCAATGCCTGGAAACTTCCAGAAAAATTACAAATTGTTAAACCGCTTGAAGGATCACAAACGTTACATCACTGGGCTCAATTAGCGACGCCTACTTTGTATGGATTATTAGATGAAAGGCCAGGGGTTAAAATAAGAGGTGGAAGAGATTTAGAAGATATTGGTGTAGAAACATATGCTTTAAGTGATTTAGAAGAAGATGATGAATATGCAAATCCTGGCAAACAGTTTGATAATTCTAGTTGTATATATACGTATACAATGAGTACGGTTATGCATCCAGATGATGGGACCACAAGTGTTACGCATAGTGTTAGAGGTAGTAGATTAGCTTCAATGTGTCCAAGTGAACAAAATACAGCGCCTCCTACGCCTACATGCCTAAGTAGGAGGAATTCCACGAGCACGTTCTCCACGACGCTAGGTAATTTATTTCAAATTTTAATGCACCATTTTTTATCTGTTTTGTTATTAATTAAAATTAATCCAATTTATAAAAATTATAAGTTATCAGCAGTTGGACAATCATTACACTAACTTATAACAAAAATTGGAAGTTCAAACAGCTTATTACTTATAATTATGCATTTGCTAGAATTATTTCAATTTTTAACAATTTTAATTCATATTTATTTATTTATTTCTTTTAGTATTTAGATCTATCTTTTCTTTTTTGTTAGATTTTTGTGTTGTGCTGTTCGTTTAACGCACAAATTAGTATTTAGGTTGCTTTTATGTGACATACAGTGGTCGAAGGAGTGAAATCGATTTCACACGGATTAATTTGAATGTATCGCATGATGCATTGATACACCAAGCAGCTGGACTCCTTTTAATTTTAATTTGACCACTGCCCAGAGCTTCTGTTCACCTTCGATACAGGTGCTTACTTAGTCATTTAGTTATCAAATACAAGAAAATGTGCTTTTTGCTGCTATTTATTTAGCTTATTGGCTTTTGCTATTTATATTTATTTATAGATCAGACGTCATTATTTAAAATAACTGCTGTTTTAATATTTATTAATTCATTATTATTAGCATGTAATATGTTTTTTTGTTTTTCTAAATAAGTAATTAGGGAGCTGGAATCATTTTCACAAACTTGGATAATTTTTAAAATAATTGTTTTATCTTATCAATATATTGCATATATAAATTACTTCAAAATAAATAATTAATATTTTTTTTCAATGTATTGATATGTTTAAACAATAATTGCAGCTATTTGTCCGTTAGTCCAAAAAATTTATATATTGTATTACAGGTCTCGCAAAAATGTTAAACGAACGTGGAATAAAAGCTGTTACTCCTTCCGCTTTAAGTACTCCAAGTGGTATTAACAGTTTTACACCGACAGCAACTCCTTGTAACAGTCCAGACGGTACACCACCCCCATCAAGATCGTCTTCCCCACCGCCATATAGTGCTATTCGTTTGCCGGGTATTTTGGGTACGGGTGCCGAATTTTTACGACGAACAATTACTGGGGAAAATAGTAATGCTCCATTGAGAGGCAGAGCTCGAAAAAGCAAAGTCTCACTTAGTAGAACAGATAAAAAAGTAAATATTTGTTTTGTGTATTGATAATAAATTTACTATTAATATATTATTTACAAATAGGCTCTGAGTGGTATGCGTATTGTGGAAAAAATCGAACGTATTGGTTTGGACAGTATCATGGCTGTAACAACATCAACTTTATCTCCATTGGCATTACAAGGTGCTTTGTATACACGTAGGTCACACTCAAGTCCAATGGCGCAGCTTACTTGTCTTAAAAGTACAATGACGCCCAGTAACAGTATTGAGCAACTTCAGGAAAAACCTGAAATCATTTCCAAAAAGGTATATAAACTTCTTACCTTCATTAGAATACAGTTTACGATGAAATACTGAAAAATAACATCATTTTAGCCTCCATTACCACCAGCATCATCGCATCGAGAGCGAACCCCAGCGCTTAGTTTAGGAGTTCCTGGCAAACCTGGAACAGGCGTGTTAAATAAAAGATTAGAGCAATTAGCAGCACGGCAACAACGTCGTCAATCAAATGGTGGAACACGTCCAGACCTTGGCCAGGTGCTCGGTACAGTACCTATGCCTCAACCACAAAATGGCCCTAAATCCAATACAGAACAAGCGACTGAGCAAACTTCATTGGCAAGTTCCACATTAGGAACTATAAGTTCATTATTGTTCGGTAGAAAGGGAGGACTTTTATAAATTTATTGTCGATTGTTTAGTATTCGACTTTGTTTCGTTCACAAATTTAATTTTTGTCTTTGTTATAAAAATTGTCGTTGATTTGTATTTATTAAATTAATTAATCAAGTTTTATTTCTTTTCAGCTTTCAATTTTTTTATATATGATATATTTCACTAAAATAACATCAAACGCTTCATTTGAGCTATACATTCAAACAAATTAATTTTAATGTATTTCATTTCAAAAATTAGTGAAATATTTTCATATTTTTTTTTATTTATAAAAGTGAAAAAATACGAAATATGAATATAAATAAGTTTTATTATTTTATTTTTTAGTAGTTTGAATGAATTAATTGCTATTTTATAATCAGAATTGTCCGTTTACTTATTTATTATTTAAGTTATTTTTGATGCACAAATTAAATTAATCCGTGTTAAACAAAAGAAAAATTCGAAAAAAAAAAAAATAATAATTGCGAACAACTATTATATTGAATTCATTTCTTTTATTTATTTTTTTATATTCTGGTAAATTGTCCGAATTCATTTTTAAAGCATTGTTACTATAAAATATGAATGATAAGTTACTTTTGTTACGCTATTGTCAGTCTTATTTTAAGATTGTCATTTATGCGTTATTATTCTTTATGGCAAACATTATTAATATGACATTATTTTTTTAAATTTTGATGCGTTTAAATTTGTACTTAATGAATTTTTGTGATAAATATTCTTAAATTAAAATTGATTTTTAATACGTGTAAATAATTTATTATATGAATTTACACAATTTGTGCTTCCATCGAAGTATCTTATTATTTCCAGTATAAAACTAATTTATCGATATAAAATATGTAAATTTATAACAGTCATTATACTGTTAATTAACTGTTTTAAAATATATCACCTACTTTCATTTATACATGTAGGTGTGAGTAATATTTTCTGGTGTAAGTCATTCATAAAATATTGTAAATAGAATAATGGGATACCATAGCCAAACTGTCGCATACTATTTGATGCATAAATAATTAGTTATAAATATATTTATTTAGTTTTAAATATTTATTTGTACCGCTAGATAACTTAGCGATTATCTAAATCACGAAATTTAGTTTTAGAAAAAATGGTGAGATTTTTTAGCATTTAGAAAACGATTATTCGACTTTTTTGTGAGATTGACGACTTGGAAACGCAGCGATACGAAGCTTACGAATAATAATTTTAGACAAATGGTGCAGCAAATTTTAGTATTATTGTTCAATCCTAGCACAGTATTGTTTAATTAAATTTGTATAAATTTCGTTTTAAAAACCATTTCTATTAAAAATGCAATTTAAATATTAATATAGCAATATTTCAAACTTTATTTATTCACATACATATATATTTTTTTTAGTAGACAATGAAGACTTAATATGAATCCTATTTTAAATACAGTGACATTTGTAATTAGTTGATTTTTATCAAGAGATAAAAGTATAAGAGTATATTGTTGAAGATTAGTAAAATAAGCGAACTGTGAACTTGTTATATCTGACAAATAGTCAGAATAATTTTTATTTCAATAAATAAATAGTAAATCATATTTATCATTATGTTATTTTTATTATTTAGCTTTTTTTATAATTCTTTTTAATTTGTAAGGTTAAGAAAAGTTAGATAAGTAAATTTGTTTTATTTCATATAAACAGAATTTTATTTTTAACCGTTAATTACGTTACAATAATTTTAAAATTAAGTTAGTTTAAAAAAAGTATTATTAAATTATATGATATTGTTAGTGACTAATTTATGTGATAAAATTTTTGAAGCGGAAATTTGTGTGAGTATAATTATTATTATTATAAAATGCTACGATATCATTGTCTATATTTGGAAACAGTTATCATTATCGAAAATACCAATAACTATGACGAGTACAATTATTTATTAATTATGGAAATTTGTTTTTATTTAGTTTTAAAATGAACTTTATCTATAGAAGTTCATATTTTTGTAAAAAAATCTATTTCTGAATTTCGTTGTAATCAAAACAATATAGTGCGAATTTCGTAGGTAGGAAAAGTTAAAAATAGTGCGGATGTTTAAAATTACATCATTACTTATTTTTTAATATTGAAGCATCATACTCTTATTACAAGTTGAGATCACATCCGGTAGCTATTAACTCTGTTTATAATATATTTGAACATATAAACAAAATATATTTGCAGTAAAAACGAAATAAAAAAATAATATCCAATGTGTGTTATTGCTTTTCTTGGCTAGTGCACATTTATGCACGCATATCTGTGTCGAAAACGATTTATGAATGTTCTTGATAATGAATAATGTAATGACTAACAACATAAATGTTCATATGACGCAATACTCGCATATTTTAACATTAAAAAGTAGGCAAATTTAATTTCGCTAGTTTAAATATATTCAATTCGATCTTATTATTAAAGGTTGTGCTCCATAAACCAATGAATATATTATAAAGAACAAATTCCACTTTTGTTTACTTATAATTTTATAAAAATTTCTGATTAATAAATTTTACTTTTTTCATTTATCAATAATTTATAAGACAACCAATTAAATCAACAAATTTTATTTTTCAAAAAAAATAAATATATTACAAATAGATAAATTTTAAATTAAAAAAAAATGCAGAATTATCATTTATTTTATTGAACTACGTAACATAAATTATTGTGTAATTGTAAATAATTTTATAAATTTTTTTGTTTGAATAATTATTAAATATTTTTAAATTAGAATATGCGTCGCGGCTTGATTCAAATAATTATTAAATCGCTTAATTAATTTCAAATGTTTATTAATTAAATTGAGATACATATTTAAGATAATTTGATACATGTGGTTTATATATTTATATGTATACCTAGTAAATATAAAAAAACTAATTTTATTATATCCTGTTAAATAAAGGCGTGCATCCTTTTAAAATAATAAACAAATATAATATTAAACAGTGGACCAAGACATATCGTTTATTTGCACACAGGATATAAGAACATCCTACAGAAGGAAGTAAACATAAACTGTCTGAATATGTATCAAATGCTATAAAGGCATTATATTCAGTAAAGACAAGATTACGATGTATTCGTACGCCTTGTCTTATCCGCGTTGCCTTGTTATGTTGTGAATGACCGGCGCGGATAGCGGTGCGGTTTGGAAAGCAAAGCGTCATCCGTCGGTCAGTCAGCCGAACAGGCAGAAAAGTAAAGATGGCCACCGTGTGGTCTTGTCCGTGTTGTTTGCGTTTTAAATTTAGTCCTGAAGAAATTGAACAACGATATAAAAGTCAAGAAATTGATAGAATGATTGAAAAAGATAAACAATTACTCAGGAGACAAGTGAAGTTATTGTTACTAGGTGCTGGTGAAAGTGGTAAATCAACATTTCTAAAACAAATGCGAATTATTCACGGAATCAAGTTTGATAATGAACTACTAAAAGAATTTCAACATGTTATTTATCAAAATATAGTTAAAGGGATGAAAGTATTAGTGGATGCTCGTGACAAACTTGGTATACCTTGGGAACATGTGACTAATACAGACATTGGGATGTATATTCTTAAGTTTGAAAACAGCATGATGCTGGATGCTAAACTTTTTATGCATTACGTACCTTCTTTAAAGCTTCTTTGGGAAGATGCAGGCATTAGAAGAGCTTTTGATAGACGGAGAGAATTTCAATTGGTATGTTTATAACTTGCTTGATGATATTTTTTGTACCTATTGTATACCTACCCTTCCTTACCAAAGCACTTTCCATAATTCATTTGTTTTCAACTTTTTCATTGTTTCATACAATACATTTAAACATTCAAATGTTTTTAGTTTAATACAATTCAATTGTTTTTGATGTTTATATTATATTCTTTTTACAAAGAAAATTACTTCATACTAATTGATAATAATACATTGTTTTTTTTTAGAGTGATTCAGTGCAGTATTTTTTGGATAACCTCGATAGAATAGCACGACCCGAATACATTCCTACACATCAAGATATTCTTCATTGCCGAAAAGCTACAAAGGGTATTACAGAATGTGTAATTCCAATAAATAATATACCATTTCTTTTTGTTGATGTTGGAGGGCAACGTTCACAACGTCAAAAGTGGTTCCAATGTTTTGATTGTGTTACATCAATATTATTTTTAGTGTCTTCTTCAGAGTTTGATCAAGTTTTACTTGAAGATAGGTAAATTATTATTTTATTTTGAAAACATATTTTTATTTGTACATCATTTATTTTATTAGCATGACTAATTTTATTTCTTTACATAACCCATTTTGTCGCCTTTTTATGATCATTTCTAATTATATATATTTGTTCCAGAAAAACAAATCGGTTAGAAGAATCTAAAGATATATTTGATACTATAGTGAACAATAGAGTGTTCGGAAAAATATCAATAATACTTTTTCTTAATAAATCAGATTTATTAGCGAAAAAAGTACGAAATCCCGAAACTGATATTCGCTGGTACTTCCCCCAATTCACTGGTAACTCGCATTCAATACATGATGTACAAGCATTTATTCTAACAATGTTTACAAGTGTTCGAAAAGATCGTCATAAATCATTATATCACCATTTTACAACAGCAATTGATACAGAAAACATCAAAGTGGTTTTTAATTCAGTTAAAGACACGATATTGCATAGAAATTTGGAAGCGTTAATGTTACAGTGAGTGAATAGTGCGTTTGTGGCATTAACTTACAACTAGGCTGTGTTTGACACATTATTGCTTCATAGTATAAATTATAGTTTGAAAAAAAAAGTTTTATTTCGTCATTTATCTTAGAAATGTTTTGGTTTGAAATTAACAAAAATTCTAATAATAAATATAGGTGAATAAATTGTTTTGTGATTCATTCTAAGAAGTACTAAGTTTACTGCATTTCGACGTAAAATTTTATTTATTTATTTTTGAAAAACTTTAATTTATATTATGAAGTATAAAATATAAGAGTGAAAAAAGCACTTTTTATAAAAAAAAAATGAAGACTGATAAAAAAGTGAAAATTGTGTGTTTTTAATATAGTTAAGAATTTCAACAGATGTGTTTGAAAACAAAAGCATATGCATAATGCAAATAATTATTATAAAGTATATAAATATATCGATGTTAACGTAATTTATTTTATAGCTTATAGTTTTATTTTTGTTATATTCTTTTTATATAATAATTTTAATGTTGATTAAACACATCTGCTCACATTTCAGTTCATTTGAACAGGCCTAGTCAATTTATGAAAGTGAATGATGATGCCTGTATTCATTGTGTCTCAATTAGTGCCTTTATTATACTCGATTTGCCTATTCATGGCTTCTGTCCGTGTGTGGGAGTCTCAGTGCTCGCGGTTTCTGAACAGCTCAAATGAATCTCAAGTTTATATATTTATCTATATTTGAAATAGTCTCATTAGTCCATACATGTTAATCAAATTTCATACAATGTAAATCATTTCAAAAACACTTATTTTTATTATATTTAAGAGGATCTCTATAACACGTAAATGTCCTCTATTTTATACTTGTATATCTGTTTTATATATGTATTTGTATTTTTATGTGGAATGAGGAGTTTGTTTATTTTATCAAAATAAACATGAATTTTAACGTAAAATTTCTATGTATGTTGTAAATTATATTCTTTTAAAATCTGTGTGATATAAAAGTATCGTTAAAATAAGAATAAAATGCTAGTAATTAATAAACAATTAAGTTAAATGAAACACTTTTAATAATCAGTGCTATTTATATTTTTAACTAGATTAATAAAATTTTATTGGTTGTGTTTTTGACATTACAAATAAATTGTGTATATATTTAGTAGATAAGGTGCCAAATAAATTTTATAAAAATATATTTTAACTGTCTTCCAAACAGTAAAAATTTTAAATTTTATTATACAATCTATTTTTAGAGTAGTTATCAAATTCCTCATTACCACTGTGTATATTATGTAAATAAGATGTTTTTACCAAATACTCAATATAATGGATATATTTTATTTTAAAGTTGCTGTTCAGAATTTTAGCACAAAATTAAAACTGCCAGAGCAATAATAAAAAAAAAATATTTATAGTTTTTATACAAAAGAATATACTTTATATATAAAGATTTTATATTGCAATGTTTAATGATTGTGTTCGAAAACCAAATACTAAATGCAATATTAAAATGCATATTTTCTATGCAATTTTGTAATATGTGTAAATTGTGATCCTTGTAAAGATTGTAATTTTTTTAAATTTACGAACCGAATTGTGCTTTATAAGAATTTTTGACAGTGCCTTTATGTATATTGATGTACAATGCTAACTTTTACATTCTCTTAATATATGTCTACAATATACAAAACATTAATTTGAAGCCTATTATTAAATATATGTTGGATTATTATTGTACATATTTTTGTATTTGTTAATAAAGTTGATTAGAAAAAAAAAATAATTTTCATCTGTTTTACAAATTTTGTATATTTTTGAATTGATAAATTTAAGTTAAAAATGTTTTGTTTTAATCTATTGAAAAATTATTTAAGTAGTATAGATGTATTTGATATTAAAACTCCAGATGATTTATATACTCTCTTTTTAATTTGTCATATATTTTCGTGGAGCGTACTTTTATGGAAAATTAGTGGTAATTAAAACGTTCCATTTGACAAATGTAAAATTTTTTAAGTGACTGTACTTGTTTACGTTCTTGTATGTTTTCGTTTGAGTTGTCAGTTATATTAATTTTCTTTATTTTCAGACGAATAACATTTAATATTCATCATATATGATAAAATAATGAGTGAAAATTTTATTTCATCTTTACATATACAAAAACTGGGTAAGTTGTATTAAATAAATTAACTTAAAATTTTAACGTATATAACCTTAAAAATTTGAATTAAATAATGTTTTAATTTTAAGGGCATAAAATACAAGAAATTAGAATACGTGCATTAAACCATATAATATCAAAACTAGACCATGGATTTATTACAAATATCGATTTTGCAAGATATTTGGAATTACTCAAAAAATTATTCCAATGGTTTGATTTTAAACCACACATAGAGGAAGAAAAAGTTTTAAACTTAATATACAGAATATTAAAAGTATGAAGCTGCTTTTAAAACAAATACAATTTTAAACTGATTTCTTATACTATTAAAATATGTACATATATCAACAATAAATTTTTTTAAATAATTTTTTGTTCTATTTTTTGATATGTTTGCATGGAATGATCAGTTTAAAATGTTTTACTGAATGAGAAATTATATATAATTTTTATTTCAAATTATTTTTAGTCTGATATGGGTGTCTCAATAGTTAAACATATAGGTACAGATGCATTATATCAAGATTTAGAAAATATCATTAAAAGTATAAATAAATTATATCATGCTAAAATAGAAAAAATAATAGAAATTATTCAACAAGCAAATAATAATCCTAATATTGTACCTCCACTTATTAGTGATTTACCTTTAAGCTATCGATCTGACGAACCATATAACTATACTGATAAATCTAGACTAAATTCCGGAGATGATAAAATACGTTGTTCAATAAATTCTACATATTATGGTACTAAAAATTATACGAATAGGACAATAGAAACAACGGCTTCGCCTATTAGCGGATTAGAAATAAAGAGTTCTACTGCATCCGGGCTTCGAACTGGGTATGTTTATTTTATTATTATTATTTTACACACATTAGTAAAACAATTATAATTTATAGGCCTTCATTAAATAAAATTGATACTATATCACCAGTGCGCGACTTATTATATAAAAGTATTCCGTTTGTAACATTAAACTGGCAACCGCTTGTTAAATCAGATTGTCATGTATTAAAATCAGTAGAAGAATCTTTACAAAAACCACCTCAACCTACAGTACTTTTACATTCTTGTGATTTTTTTTGTAATGTTATGTTACAAGATTTCCCAGCAGAAGTTTTTCTTCAACGTCCTGCTAATTTATCGGTAAATATACTTTCGTAAATTTTCAAATTTAAAAGTAAACATGCTTTTTCTCCAGCTTTTTTATGATATGATTGCAAATTCACCATCTACACGAATAACAAATGCAGCGTTAGTTTGTCTGAATAAGTTATCAGAAAATTTAATAAATCGTATACGTTATTATAGTGATCCGAGTACTTATAATTTGAAACAAGGGGTATTGCGTTTATTATTAAACAAATATTTTTTGTTATAAATAATTATTTTTAGGCCACTTTAATGAATGAATCTGAATATGATACTTCAAATGGTCAAAAAAATGTTATGTATAATTTAGATATTCAACAATTAGGTGGTAGTGATGTTCAAATTGATGATTCCACGTTAATGCAATGTAATCAAGTTCCATTACCACAATATTGTATGAAAACAATAATATGTGTTTTAACATATATTGCTGAGAAACCACAATCTTTTAAGGACAGCGTAACTAAAAAGAAAACTCAAGTACTTATTATTGTTTTATAAATATTTTATTAAATTACTTTTATAATTGTTTTATTTATAGACTGGAATAAATACAGCATTACAACTTATAGATAGATTAATTATTTTAACAACATTGTGTATTAAACCAAAAATTTGGGATAATCAAAATGATAGTACTATTCTTGAAATTTCAAATCAGTTAATATATTGTTTTGAAACATTAGGCACCGTTTTGGAACAATATCGGTATGATTTAATTTAATATTTTATATTTAGTTAATAAATATGTCATTTAAATTTTTAGATTAATGGTTGTAGCTACTGATATGGAATATTTTGAAAGAATGGCTCAATTGCATTTGTTACATTCCACGTCTTCTTTACTTTCCAAATTAGTACCTATAACTAAAGCTGATACTATTTTACCTAGATCATTAAAAAATTCGTTATCAAGTAGTTTATTAGACGCTTCATTTGGGAGATTATATCCAGTTGCACATGAAACGCTTGTACATTATGTAAATGTAAGAAAAACCAAACTTAAACATATTTTGTATAGTATATATAAAACAATATTTGTAGGAGTTTAAAGGGTACCATGAAACTGAATCACTTACAAAATACAAAGATGTTCAAGAAGTTTGTAACGCAATGACAAAAGCAATAAAAATAATTAAAAATAACGAAAATATTCATAAAAGTGATATTTTTTATATGATTTTAAAATCGTTACCTAGTTTTGAGTTTCATAAAAATCTAGGAATTATTAATTTATTTTTAAAAAATTGCGTAAAATTCAGTTCCTCATCTAATTCAGATGTATCAACTATGAAAGTTATATCAGGTAAATATTTTATATAAATTGTTCTAATAATAATAATGTAATATTAATTATTTTACAGAAACACTTGTATTATTATTAAGCCATGTTGATAATGATATACGTAAAGAAACTTATAATTTATGTCAAAAATTAATAGTTAACATCTTAGGATTAAAACATACTCAACATATGTCCGAAACAGATCCAGGCTCGCAAATAACATTTTTTCTACAGCCTGATGTTTTAATAGAAATTTCAGCACATGGTGTTACTAGCGATTCAGTTCAGGTACTAATTTATTTTAATTATTAAATACTTAAAAATTATGTATAATTTAATTACAGATACAAAGTCAAGCAGAAGACATTTTAATTCATATATTAAAATGTAAATTTGTAGTTTCTGAATCGGTTTGGAATAAAGTTATAAAAGCTGTAATGGCATCAATGCCAATTTTACAATGTCATGCAGATTATGATACTCCACTTGGAAAATCTATAGTTAAAATAGTTGATCCTGATATTAGTCCATCGCTTTTTATTGCTCCTATTGATGTATGTTATATTTATCAATTAAATATAATTATTTTATTTTATGTAATTGTTTTTTTACAGGTTCTGAAAGGTAATTTAAGAATGCTTTTCTGCAAAGATATTCGTTTAAGAAATGAAGCCGTATCAAGACTTTGTTGGTTGTTAACTACTGAAAAAAATGCGATTTCGAAAATTCCTAAAATTAAATCTTTAGAAGACTGTGGCTTGAGTTATATGTTTCAAATAGATTATCAAATTGATTTAAGTAGGAAAAGAAAAACACACCAGTTTTATCAAGTAATTATTTAATATTTACTTATATATATTTTTCAAACTAATATTTTTGATTTGATTCAGGTTAGTAGTTTACATCAAGTACTTGATCTTTTATCTACCCCGAATATTGAACCATCTATTAGGCGATCAGCTTTAACACAAATTAGTGTCATGTTAGAAGATCATTTTATGCACCCTGCATTTTTACAACAAAATGGACTTGCTTTAATTTTTAATATATTAGAAAACTCATTAAATGAAAAAGAATTTCATAATTATCCTGATTCTGTTATACCTGTTATTTCAATTTTGAAAAATATTTGTTTACATAATGCAATTATCAGGCAAGAAATGTCGCAAAATATAGATCTTATTTATAACATTTTAAGAGGTAATTTATTACATAAAATATTTAATTATTTTAATAATATATTAA
>CM008230.1:14085583-14098654 GCA_002278615.1 Pogonus chalceus | reverse complement strand
TATTATATTTATCTAATATAAATTAAAATATATTTTCGGTTTTTAATTATAACAAAATAAATATTTTGAAATTGTATTTGAAATTTTTTTAAATTAATATTTGTAATTTTTAACAATAAAACTTAAAATTATTATATCTTAATTTTTCAATACAATATAAATTGAAATATATTTTGATACTTGTTTTGTAATTTCTGGAATAGAGTTCTAATTTTCTTCTCTTTTTACTTAAATGCTTAAATTTAGTTCTTTTGAGACTTTTTGGTCATTTCAGCATGATAAATATTGTATATTAAAATATTTTTAATGCATTTTATTTTCTTATACTATAATATCAACTGATTTGCAGTTTTTAATATACTTTTATCTTAAATAATTACATTTTTATATATTGGTGAGAACCTATTTATAACTATATAAAAAATTTGTATATTAGATATAATCCTACATATGCCTCAAAATCCTTGACGTCCAGGAATTAAACCTTTTTATAAATAAAAAAAAAAGAAAAAAGAAAAAATACCTACCATTTTTTAAAGTTTAAAATGTGAAAGGCTTTATTACAAGTACAGATAAAATGTTTTATTAATATTTTGAATTTATGGTCATTGAACAATTGACGTAAGCAAATAAAAAAAATAATAATAAATTACATAATAAAACAATTGAGTGTCACTCCTACTATTTGTATAAATTATAAATTTCATCAGAATATGAAATAATTTATCATTGTAATTGTTGTGTAGTTATGATGATAATAATTGATCAATTATAAATGTTATTAGTTATGTTTACTCTTTTAATAATAATATACAACTAAAAATAGAGTATAGAACAAGACATGATATATGATATTCATGAAAAAGTAAAGTAAACAACGCGTGTACTATTGTTATTATATAAATATGTTCTTTTTGGCGCTATGAAAAACGTCATTAGTAGTTGTGATAAAATGCTACGCAAAATAAGAATGAAGTTTAATAATAACAATAAGAATTTATTACCTTTGCTACACACCTTTAAGCAAGATTTTAGCATTAGCAAACAGGTTTCATAGAAATGAGATACATTTACTTTTCTGTAATTCTTTATTGCATATTCATGTACAAGTTATAAAATATTTGATGTATTGTTTTCTTAACTATATGAGAATTTTTTTATTTTTCTATGTAAATTGAAATTTTATTTAAATATATTTTACAATTGTTTTTTTTACTTGTTATTTATATAAAACTATAAAAATCAATCATTGTTTTAGTTTCTCATTAGTATTAATATCAGAATATAGTTAAGTTTTAGTTTCAATACAAAATTTTAATAATGCAAAATAAACTTTCTTCTAATCACTAAATTACGAAAATGATATGGATTCTCTTGTGGTAAGAGTACTTTAAATGTTTCTGACTTCTTAATTTTCAGGCTTATCAAAGTATATTTTGTACTTCACAGTGAAGTTTACCAATGATATAAATATGAATTTTTTCTTTATTAAATTACACATGTATTGCACTTTCTTTCAACTCTTCATTCAGTTTTCAAACCTTTTATTATAAAGATTATTGTTTGAAATGGTATCTTGTGGAAATTACATTTCTTTTTTTATATTTTTCAATAATTCTCCGTTGTATAGTTATAATACTACTGTCACGGTATATATAAAAACTGTAAAAATGGCCTTAAATGATTTTTTCCTGAAAATGAGACTCAAACAGATAATTTTTTTGACTTAAAATACTTCTATTTTAGGATTTTACAGGATTGTAAAACGTTGATAATAAATAATAATTTTTGTTTAATTTAATAGTTAACAAAGACATTTAGAAATATATTTATAAAAGAATAAAACTCTAGTAATGGAGGTGAGCTCACGAAACGAAAAAACTACATAAAAGAAAGAAATTTCTCTTTTTCTGCTTTTGAAATTGATTCTCAAAGTTTCTTTTAAAGCTACGTGCTTAGAATATGCCTGTAAAAACTAACAATAAGAACTAAAGAACATTATTTTTAATTTAAAGTTTCTTAAACTACTAATAAAACAACTAAAACGTAAAACTAAAATAAAGAAATCCATTTTTAAGTAATAAAATTTTAAAATAATTCATATTTTATTTGTTAGTTTATAAATTTGAATATAAAGATACCGGTTTTTGTGTGAAAAATATTTGTGTTATTTTAATTTAAGTGCTAAATATAGATATCAGTTGAAAATAGTTATATTTTTAGCAACTTAACTTTGCTTAACAGTTAATATAAAACTAATTAAAATAGGTATAGTCACTTTCGTTTAAATAACGGTTTTATTGGCGCTTTGGTTCAGAGGCTCGACTATGACGCAAATATTTTTATTTTAAATAAATTTGTAATTAACCGTAAAAGTTATTATTTTCCTTACTACATAATTTTATTTTATATTAATAGTAATGTATATAGCATTAATTAATGTCAAATATTTACATACGTGTTAATTGAAACATGATTTTGGTTTTATCTCTTAAAAATTATTTTTATATAAATGTTTTTTGTATTAGTTTTATTAACTGATTTCACAAGTAAGAAATAAATCTTATGTATTTAAACATTTATTTAAACAAATTAAACATATAACAAATAATGTTTCATTCGGAACAAAGTCAAAAACTTTTTATTAATTCAATATGGTTTCTATAAGTCTATAGTGACTATCAATATAATTTAATTCGTTCTCAAAGACTATGAAGATAACAGAATTATTGTTTATTTTATTGTAAAGTTTTTTGTTTCAAAAAAACTTGTAAAACATACATTTAATAAATAAATAGATAAAATTAGAATTATTGTTTTGAAATTAGCTAAACAAAAAATTCAGTTGGGAAATTTGGATTTTATTTGTCAATTATAGTAGATATAATAATCGTATTATTTCCTTATAGCATTTTAATAGTTAATTTATAACCTCAAAATTCTATTAAAAAAATTTAACGACCATTTAAATTATTTCAAATTAAAAAGTCAGTGCAGTTAATTTGCAATATTATTATTAGAATGTATTAAGTCGCAATATCCATTAAGAGAAGTATATTAAGTTCATAAAAATATATAAATACAGAATTTTTATCCGAAAACTGTTTTTCTTCTGTTAAGAATCAATTTCATAATATTTAAGGAGCAATGAATGTTTGCGAAATGAATTTTTTTTATTTATTCTACACAATTATGTTTGATAACTTTAGTAATTACAAATGAGATTGAACAATCTTTACTTTTACTTGGATAATTGTTCAATTACAAGAGAAAGGTGAAATTATTTACCTGAACAAATGACTTATCTACGTAAATACTCAGATATTTGTAACTTTCCTCTATTAATTTGGAACAAACTTAAGTTTTACATGATTAAAATATTTTTAAAATTCTAATTAATCACTATAAAATATTTAATTAAAAATAAAAGAAATTATATTTTAAAGTTTAAAAATTATAATTATTGTTTATAATAAAGTTGTAATAATAAGAAAAATTCAGAGTATAATTTTGGTTTTCTACAAGAAAAATAAAATTTCTAGATAAAATCTATTAAGGGGGGCTCCCACCCTGGCAGCTCTAAAAAACAGCGATATTCAGAAATTTTTTCAAGTGTTAAATAACAATCGAATCATTTGGGGTTTTTTACTTTATTATTGCACGTACTTTTATTATTATTACAACATTTTTTGAAGTAAAAATATTAATATTTGGAGCCGTGGTAGCCTTCGACGTCAGTCACCTCCAAAAAAAGGCATCTGCATAGGTGCTAATCGCCATTAGTTTTTAAAGAAGATAAACCAAACCGTTTAGATTTCCTTTTCCTCCTATATTAGATTGGGTATCGTGAAGAATAGGAAGCATAGGAAGTTTCACGATAGAAATAACAGTTTTACACATTACCGACAAAGTGATTTTATTGAAAGGTTCCCGAAAAAAAGTGGCACCCAGTTTTAAAAATGTGGTTTCGAAAAAAATCTTTGCAATATCAATTCAGCCTTCTGGAGGGTCATTTTAGACAGAATAAAGAATAGATTTATACAAAAAAATCGATTTTATGAAACCTTTAGGGTGCCCCCCCCCCCCCTTAAATTCATTTCAAAAGAAATTTAAATGTAACAAAAAGTGAAACGATAATATTGTAGAGATCGATAGGTTCCTCAATATTTGTAGACTTGTTAAGTGAAGCTAGTACGTTTTTGTTATGCTTTATGTTTCGCATTTACGTTATAAATTCTAATGTTACAATGAATAATGATACTGCAAATTTGGTATTATGTTTATTTTTTTATTTATACGACACAATATTTATCTACATCTTTTGACAAACCGCAGAAAGTATAACTTTTTCCTTATTTGAAAAACCCACAAACTACCTGATATAATTGTTAATTTCAATTAACGTTTACAAATTTCTTAAAATGATTCACATAGAAATGATTTCACTTTGACGTCATGTGTATTCCGTTTAAATTTTATTATTTTATTTGCTTATACTTTTGAAGATCTTAAATCAATTTTTAAGCTGTTTGAAATTGCGTCAAAATTTATAAAACAATAATTTCCTGTTGTTGCAGTAAAACGGATACATATTTCATTGTTGATTTGATATACATCATTTGGGAATTTCTATTTTCAATTTTGGGATACTTTCTGGAATAAAAACTCGTCATGGTTTTTACTCTTACGTTTGGTGCTACCATATGGTATTTGTTTTTTCGTAAGAAACTGAAGTATATAATAATATTTTGCAATGTTTTCAGGGTCTTACTATTTTTAAATTATCTTGTGTTTGTATTATGAAATTGCAATGGTTATAATAATATTTATATATTTTGAAATAATCAAAACATTTAATCTTTCTATTTAAAAGTAGAGAAATTAAACATTAAATTTATTAAATGTGTTTTATAATATTATTTAAATTCAATTTATATAAAAAGCTGTTCTTCAGTTTTCCAACCAAGTTTTTTTATTTAAAATACAAACTTACCACAGATATTTAGGATATTCCCAATTGGGAACTTATTTAATTTACGAAAGGGAGCGTAACAAAATGGTGGAATTTCCGGTTCTTAAAAATATTTAATTTACCAAATTTCCCAAAAAAAAAAAATGTTTTTAATTTATTTAAAAGATAAGGAAAACAAGATTAAATGTTACCTTTATTCCATAATGAATTTAAAAAACATCTTCTTAAAAGCGAGTATAAAACCGTATTTATTACCTAGTTTTTAGCAAATAAATTGTCACTTTATTCCCTCGAAAAATTTTAGTTTCTAAATTAATTAAATTAATTTGTGACTGATGGTTGTGATAAAAGTTTTGTATATATTTCGAGAGTAAAGTAATTAATCCCTCAAATGAAAATATTTACCTTCTCGGCATTAAACTATCACTTTTTTCCTTCGATGTTCAAATAACTATTTATATAATCCATAAGATGTCTTGTCTGACATGAAGCAATTGATATTTGTTAAATAAAATATTCTAAATATTAAGTTTTGTTACTAAATATAAATTTAATAAATGTTTATTCAATTTTCATAATAAACAATTTTTTGTAACTTATTTGAAGTTTAAAATACGTATAGAAAAAAATAAACTACAATAGAAGATAATATTTTAAGACTGAAATTCTATAGACCCTGTTTCTTATGTTCATGACGTACATACATATATTCTTAACAACTTCCTTGCATACACGTGTATTATATACTATATACACAATACGGAAGGACATGAAAACAAAATTGATTGACTTATTTTTAGTACCACAATATATCACATGATTATTTATCGAAATATCCAACCGCAAAAAAATAATCAATTGACGTATCATCTTTTTGTAGATTTTCACATAAAAAATACCAGGTATATGCGTCTTATGCATACATGTTAAAATATACAACTGCGCTGTATTTTTTTAATGTATATTTTATTAGAAATTTAATATTCCCATATGGTAAATGTGTTTAGTGTGCAAGCAGCAAACTAGATCATTTTGTTTTGCGGGCAGTGACACCCAGACGCAGTCTATTGACGTCATGAACAGAGCCGGCTATGTTCTCTGCTCATCTTGCAACATGAATAACAAAAACATGAATAAATGTACTGAGCACCCGGTGCAGATGTACAGGCCGGTAGTTATTATTTTTATTTATTTTTTACAGCTTTTTATATTCTTCAAATGCAGCTTAAACATATATAACAAACGTTAATACTTAGTAAAACAAATTTAAATAATAAAAACAACTGAAAACTAAATAATAAGCGATAGTTTGCCACCAACCATATTACATTGAGTTTGAGTAAAAATTTTAAGAAAAAGTCAGGGCCTAACATAAAAAGGGGATATTTACAAATGTTCAATGAAAATATCGATTTTTTTCTTGCATTTTTCGATTCCTTATATTGTCTAAGCTATTCCTGCAAAATGGTTTGCTTGAACTTTATGCCGTTCTGCACTTATTTTGTGTTTGAACGTCACGGTCTTGACCACTTTTTCAGATGGTTGCCATTTTGTGATTTTTCAACAATTTGACCTCAAAGTACCACAAGCTCCAGAGAATTTTATGTAGATTTTAGTTTTCTTAGCCGATTTTGAACAGATGACCGTGATGACCTGTGCGCTCCCAGCCTGGAAAGCTCAGACGTCCACCCACCTAGGAGACGCTACAAATTTGACAAGGACTTGAAAAAATTCAGAAAGATACTTAAAACGTCATTTAATAAGTTGCTGAAAATCCAAAGTTTATACCTTCATTCATATTTCTAAAAAAAAAAAAACCCCCAAAAAAACACGTTTTTTTTTTTAGGGATTAAAATAAGTAATCGCCCCTTAATATGTGAGTCCATGGTCAAAATGCATCCATTGAAATTTTGGCCTTTCAAAAGAAATACGCCCAGAATTTTCGAAAATTGATTGTCTAAAGATTGGGCTATGAACCAATCTCTCTTATACCTACATGGTTGTTTTTCTAAGAAACCGAGCTAAGTCGTCTTAACTGGAATATTTTCAGTCTTTCCTTTTCAGAGTTAATTTGTTGTTTTTAAATCATATTTTTATTCACCGGTAACGGAAACATTAAAAAATCTTTTATGATCTCAATATTTTCAAAAAATTAGAAATTTATTTAAAATTATTTCAATTTTCATATATATGAAATTATAATTTATCTTATCTACATTAGATTATAATGAAAAATACATTTTTTATTCTTTAACACTCATCATTTTGTCTACAAAACATAATTGTCTGATTATAAAATATTTTTTGTGAGATAAATTATATCTTATATATAATATTCATCTGAAAAGATTATTAAAACACACGAATTATGATTGACGTCAGGTGTAAATCGTTATAACAATGATATTGCATTTCTATCAAAGTTAAATCTAAAAAAATAACGCGCAAATTACATTGCAATTCTTCATAGCCATGAAACAAGCATTCATAATGAACTAGATTGTAAGATCCCATAGTTAAGTTACATAATTTTGTTTGTTGAAGCTTCGTTTTCATTACGCTAATTAAATATCTCTGTAACTTCCTGTTATTATCTTGACAACTAAAGTGCAATAAATATGTATAGCTTCATGTAATATTTGAACGCAAATAATCTAATTAAATAATTATATATCTATAATTAATGTACTTGTAATGTTTAGATATGAAGATAAAACTATCATATTTTATAGGTATTTTATTGTGAATGGAAAATAAGTTATTATTTCATATATATAAATAATTTTTAACGAAAAAAATGTTTTTAATTTCTTTTTATTCTCAAAAAATGATTATTTTTATTTAAAAAATAAAATTATTTGATAAATTTGGTTTTGGTTGTCATTTTTGTTTTGTTCGAAATTGCGTTGTTTAAATCTTATCAGAAGTTAAAAAATCGTATTTTTCCTTGTTTACATTTAATATAATCATTTTATTGCCAATTGTTTAAAATATTTTAATTGAAATTTTCAAATATAGTAAATTAACTAAAGTATATATAAACAGGTTTTCAATTTCTTTAATTGTTTCGAAATATAATAAAATATTTGATCTTAAAATTCATCTGACAGTTTGTTATCATCTTGATAGAAAATTATATTCATTTTAGATACTTTTAATAGGACTTTATCCATTGTTAGTGTAATAAAATAAAAATTATAGATAAAAAAATCTTTAATTTTTATTAATTGCAAAACGTTTTGAGAACTCACTCTGTTCCCGTCATCAGTTGCGAGACCTAATGGTCTCATGGCGATGAGTGAGTTCTCAAAACGTTTTGCAATTAATAAAAATTAAAGATTTTTTTATCTATAATTTTTATTTTATTACACTGACAATGGATAAAGTCCTATTAAAAGTATCTAATAACGAGTTACCATTGTCAACAAACCCCTTTAAAATATATTCATTTTAACTAAAAAAGCTGTTTTCTCACTGTAAGTTTGTATAATACGTGAAGCTATTTAAATATATAAACAATCTCATTATTTCAATGGAAATAGAATAATATATTCTCTAATAAGTTTGGGCTTGAAGCAACATGTTATAGAATACCTATAAATTAAGTTTAAAATTAAAAATAGCTTTAATAAGCTTCATATTACCTTATTAAACACTAGTGCATAGTAATACTGCACTGTTGCGCAGAATATAACCATTTTATGATTGAAAATTATACAAGAATGGTATTAATTCCACTATAATATTAAAGAAAAACAATGTAACTGTTGTAAGCATCTAAAAACTAATCATTTTACTATTCAATATGAATTTTAAAAATTGTAACTTAACTTTATTAAACTAATAAGTATTTTGAAAAACCTTGATGAATATTCATAAATATTTAATGAAGTAATTGTATAAATAACAGTGATATTCTTTACTTAGTTAATTTGAGTATTTATTACTATTTTATTTCAATAACGGCTTTTAAATTAGAACATAATTATAGGTCGATTTTTGAAGGTGTGCGTATAAAAAAATCAGTCAGGGTCAATGACGTTCATAAGTGACCTTCAAATAAAAACTTTAAAAGATATTAGCGGAAATTTCTTCTTTGTCTAGTTTTAATTTCCTGTTAGAAAAACAATTTTATTTCGAAATATATCTAGTTGTCATATTTCAATATGTATATTTAATAAATCATTTCATGTATGTTATGATATTATCTCATGTATGTTTGTATCGAAAGTTTGGAAATAACTAGTGTATAAAAGTTTGTTTGTTAATATTAAAACAAAAACTGTTACTTTATTTGGAATTTTTGGGGAAATTAACAAGTGTGATTTTTTACCTTTAAAATTATGACGTAAAGAAGAATTAATTGTTATATAGGTCGGTGGTTTTTTCGTATAAAACAAAATTAAAGTTATTTTTGTTTTGCTTGGTTTTCAACTCTATATATAAATCTCATTTTTTGTACATGTTTCTTTTTTAAATATCTTTTTCTTGGTATACTTTTTATGAGCACTTCTATTCGCGTAAAGAATTTTATTTTAATATTTTGCTTTGAATTGCTTTCATACTGGCGTTTATATAGTTATTGGTTCTTTTTGTGATTCTGTTATTGTATTTCTTACAAGACAACAAATGAATTTTTAATTTATCTTCATAAATAATTAATACAAAATTTTAAAATTGTTTCTTAATATATAATTTCTTAAAAGGTGTAGTGAGTTATTGATAGGTTCGTTCTATTTAAAATATTTATTTTTGCCATAGCAAGAAACTTTTTATAATGATGCAACTCATCCTTCTAAATAATTACAAAAACTAATATAATTAAAAGAAAAAAAATATCAAATTTTATCGCAACTTCTCAAAAAATGTATTTTTCTTAGTAATTTCATTTTCTTAATAATCGTAAATTACAAATTCTAATAGACTTACTGCATTGATAAGTGTTTTGAAGAATGTTTTTTTCTTTATTTGTTTGTATTTAATTGAAATCAGTTTATAAATAGCTTTTTAATTATATCTAATTAATAATTATGTTTTTTACTGAATAAAACATTTTTCGTTCTAATAAATTATTTAAGAATTTATTCTTAAATGATTATATAAATATTTTATTTTATTAGAAGTTTCATTGATTTATAAAATATAGTTTTTTCTTTTAATTTCGTCGATAATTTAAGCCTAGAAGTGTACAAAAATGGCGTATTTATTATATTAAATCGCTTTCTACGCTCGGGCAATAAATTCAATCCTCTGGACTGAGTCTTAAGTCTTATTGTTAGTTTATTATGCTTTTTAATAACAGGATGACCGAGCTTTTCTCGGGATTTTGATTAACTTTTATTTTCAGTACAAAATTTTAATTATGCAAAATTAATAGGCATTTCAATTTGTTCCTGAAATTTATGTCCACACTAAATTACAAGAATGAAATAGATTCTCCTGTGGTAAGAGTACTTTAAATGTTTTGGCTCATTAATTTTGGAAAACGACGCATAGAGGCTTGTTAAAATATATTTTGTACTCACCGTGTAGTTTACCAATGCTACAATGTTAATTTTTTTGTTATCCTTTTTAAGTTGCACAAGTATTGCTCTTTCTTTCAACCCTTCAATTAGTTTCTGAACCTTTAATTAGATTGTTGTTTGAAATGATATCTGGTGGCAATTCAGTTATTTTAATTTTACGTTGCTTAGCTATATATAAACTCCGTAAAAAGGCCTTAAATGATTTTTCTCGGAACTAAGCTCCTAATAGATCAATTTTTTGATCAAAAAGTAGTCCTAATCCGTTATTTTCATTAAAATCATTATAGTCGTTTATGAGATACCGAGTACATATGTATATATAAATATTGCTTGTTTTAATATTATCAGATATTTCAGACAAAAATGAATAAATCCGTCCCTGAAAGTTATAAAAACAATGCTGACAACATAAATCTTTTTGCTGCATGCATGGTTTACTGCAATAACAATAATGCTTGTCGCATTTAATATCATACGACTTGTGACGTATTACTCTGACTATTCATTTCTCTTGATGTACGTGTTCCTTACAATTTTCTTAAGTCTTTCGAATTTAATGACGCTTACGAGAGCGTTTCTATATTTGGTGTATGTTTACAAAAAAAATTACTTTTAACTGATTATTTCTCAATGTTGTTATTATTTATATTCTGTTGAAATAAGGGAGATTTGCGTATCACTATCGGATGATTTCCAATGTCCATTTTTAGATTAAATTTATTTATTTATAGAATATTGTTTTTATTATGCTGACGTAAAAATAATTTTAAATTTATTAATTATTTTTGTACGTCAATTATTATACTTCGCATATGAAAATTTTTATTCCTAAATTTGTTTTCAATTTGTATGTTTTTAATTTTTATGTGTTTTCAGTTATGGTGTTATAAACATATGGCTTTAATTTATATGTTTTGTTTATTTTCTACCATTTTTAACTAGTAAATTTAAATAATATTGTAATTTATCTGTTTCGTAAGTATTTACATTATTTTGAAGTATCTATGAATAAAATAATACTTACTATTTTAACCATATTTAGTTTTCATAAATATATAATTATGAATAAATAAAAAATAACTTTTATTTTAATGCTATTTAGTTAGTTAGTAAAATATAAAGGAATTTTAATGATTATAAATAAAATTAAACTTCCTTGAGTATAAAGAGGTACCCTTATAATTATGAGGGCAAATTAAAAGGTCTTTTAGAGTTCTTTATACTCATGTATTGACAAGATTAAAATAGAAATTGACCGTCATTTTTCTGCGGGTAGAAATTAAAACTTTTACAACTGTTTTTTGAAACTTAAAAGTATAGAATAAATAAAATAGTTATAAGGTTAAAATTTGACATTATATTAACATTAAATTGATTAAGTAGGAAAGCCCTGTTTCAAACCGTCTTTAAAAAGAGCCTTGTTCTTCGTTTATATTTCTTAAGATCTGAAGAAAGAAATCCGTATTGATATAAAGAAACTATTTCCTGTTTTGAGTTATTTTATAAAATTGTAGAAATAAAAATTACTATGTGATTAACAATAAGAAATAAATGCAGATAATATTTTAATTAATTATTTGGAAAAAACTTGTGGTTAACTATGAGTAATTATTTGAAATCTTACAACGAGAAAGAATATGTTATTATTATGTCTCACTTTTTTTTTTTCATAATATATCAAAGCGTCCATGGACTTGAGACATAATTTTTAAATAAAACATTAAAATATTTCAATGAATTTCGCGTTATCTTGAACAATGTAAATTATTAGTTCTATTTTTATACAATTCGTAGGAATAAATTTTTTTCTAATTAGTAAAAAAATAGTCATAGAATTGCGATTAAAGAAACTATACAAAACATATCAAATATATTTGGTATCTTTATACTCTTAGACTATTAAATCAAGATATAAATAACCATTTTATTTGTATATAATGGTGTATCAATTTAGTGTTTTCTTAATAAAGTAATATATACAAACATCCATGTTACATGGGATGACAAGAACGTTATTTTTAGAAAATATTTATTTTATATCGAGAAATGATATCATTGATATCAATACATAGCTTATAAATATGAAGTTTTTCTAATTTTAAATATTTCAGAATATAAATATAATATTTTTTAATTGTATGTTTATTTTGAAATTTTATTTAAAACAAACAAAATTCGTAAAATCTATCTGTGTTTTAAATATCAAAGATTTTATTAATCATACTCAAAATAAAACAATTGCTAGGTAAAAATATAGTATGACAAATTGAAATAAATAATTAAATGTTGTGTTATATATAACCTTTGTAGGGTTTTTAAATTTTTGTTTTGTTAATTCTGCCTGCTATACTATTTAACTTTACTTATTTGCAATATAAGTACGAGGGCGGTTTGCTATTTAAGGATGACCAACTCTTTATAAGCATAATTATATAATATACAAATAAGATAGTGAACATGCACATTACTATATTGTCCGTTGAATCTTAAATTCACTGCCACTAAGTCCCGACTGCCACTATCCCTATGGAATACTGGTAATATAGTACTGCTCACACCTGAATTATAAAAATA